>OX243820.1:38148368-38260657 GCA_945859605.1 Lumbricus rubellus
AAGGCACGGTGAGCACCGATGAGCGCGGTGGTGTAGTGGTTCGGTGCCTTGGAGCGGGAAGGCCGCTGGTTCAAATCCGCCTGAAACCGCCGCGTAGGGATCTTGATCGCAATTGCTCGTGCGCTTCGGCGTGAAACTCCGATTCAGTGTCCGCGCTGTAGTCGGGAGCACCTCTGAGTATAAATATTGAAGAGACGCTATAGCAAGCTCTCATACATGTACACAACAGGTGCTCGCCTACATAGGCTGCAAGCGTTTGAAAACCATTCTCTTTGATTATCGCTTGGTGTCAGGTCGGGAGCGCCTCTGAGGAGTTCTCTTGAAGTGGCGCTATATAAATGCTCAATTACAATTACAATTACCTTGTATCGTAAGCTTATATACATATCAGGCGGTCTAACGAATTCAAATGCTTTCAGTAGATATAGACGCACATACGCACAACCTGTAGACACCCAAAAGTACTGTAACTGTAGACCTACAATAGCTAAAGAGATTCGAGCTGCTCCAACGAAACGATAATAAATTGGTCAAACGTTTGTCGGATGTATACAACGGTGTCGGTAGGCCGAGAACAACAATTCATTACGAGAATCCATTGAGAGAGGTGGAATGGAAGGAAGAAGAATGAATGAATGAGGTGGAATGGAATGGAAGGAGGAAGAGATGCATGTGTGGAGCTGGAGAATAGCAATCGACAATGATCACGTGGAAAGCAAACTGTGTTGGAATGATTTAATTTTCGTGGTACACAATTTACACGACAGGTGGCAGTAAACAAGAACAGACACCGCTCGACAAAGAACTGTATATACAATTATACAATTATACATGTTCAATTGTACATATATATATGTATATATTTGTATATACAATTATACACGTAGGCTACATATAATTGCTATTGTTCTTGTTCATTTTGTCGACTAAGGTAGCCGAATTGATCGTGGACTTGACCTGTAATGCCTGTACTAGTGTAAACAGGTTGAGGTCTCTACTCAGGCGGTCTCTCTGTGAGTAGGCTACCTTGAGCAAATCCTTCACCAATTATGCATATACTTGTAGCTATGACTAGCAATGGTTCATATGAAAATATATACATTAAAACCTTATGTATACAATTATAAATAATATGTTGCCATAGTGAGCAAACGAACCCAATAATATTGCCGCCTCAACATTGGCTTCACAAAACTGACGACATGGCGCCTAGCAATAATTGTTTCTATATTGAACAAGCAATCCTTTTCGTAACGCAGTGTAGAATAAGAAACAGAAGTTGCAACTTAAATTGGTTCATATATTAATATCCTACTCGAAGTAGCTTCGCATATCTGCAGACAATCATGCAGACATTGATTTCCTAATCAAACACAACACGAGAAATGTCATCAGATGAGAAATATTTCTCATCTTCAGGTTGAGCTTCTTGTCCCTCGCTCGTGGACCTCCACAAGGCAACGTCGTGTTCTCTCACTCGCTGGCCATACCACCTGGAATGAGCTTCTTGTGGCACTTCGCCTATTGCCCCATGATCACTCCACCATATTCTTCTCTACATCCTTAGTAGTAAAAAAAGTAAAGTCCCATCCCGTTCCATGAGGAACACAGGGAGGCGCTCATCTCCTTTTCCATAGCCCTGAGCCGGCAATGGACGAATCCCAAGGTCCTGGACACGGGGCCAGTGTATCGCAGGACTTGCCGTTTACTTCCCAGCTTACGCCGGTACCAAATTATACTGCTTGGTGACAGAGGCACGTGTGCGTGAACAACTTGCCCAAGGTCGTTACCCGGAGTCGAACCCGCAACCTTCCGCTCTGTGAGCGGACGCGTTACCGGTCCGCCACCAGGTCGCACGCTACATCCTTAAGACTGTCCTATTTAGACTAGGTTGGGTCTGGAGCGCATCTGAGTAGATAGTCTTGAAAGAACGCTATGCAAGTGATCCGTAAAAATAGATAAAAAAATAAAATAAATAAAATAAATGAAATAAATAAAATAAATAAAATTAATAAAATAAATAAAATAAATAAAATAAATAAAATAAATAAAATAAATAAAATAAATAAAATAAATAAATAAATAAATAAAATAAATAAAATAAATAAAATAAATAAAATAAAATAAAATAAATAAATAAATAAAATAAATAAAATAAATAAATAAACAAATGAAATAGACTTCGATAAGGTAGATCAACTCTGAATGAAGAAGGCGGCTGCATATACATGTATATACTGAAGGTCTGTGCAACACAGTAACCGACTCAGTGCATGCAAGGTGGAGGATCGACTACACTCTCCTCCGTGTTCGTGTATATAACAGGTCGACCCCGCTCTAACCAATGATCATGCGGTTATACTATTATAATAGACCGCACATACAATGCACATGCACCACCGCATGCGTATACATGATTGTGTATGTTATCTGATAACCGCAATCTCTTTCTTCTCTCATCTGCCGAGAAAGCTTTGTTTTTACCTCAATCCCGTATATATATATATATATATAAATTTTATTATGCAATATATATATTAATATGCATGTATATATACATATCAGACAAACAAAATATATGTATATATATGTATATCAGGCAAACAACACTCCCGTTGCGTTTCAACACCATTCCACCTCTCTCTTTCTGTCGGTGCTGGAAAAGACTTACAATCATGCAGCCATGGATATAATTATAACAAATCCAGATGGTAATAATCCACCATTTCCACCTTCTTCTTCTTCATCTCGGATCCAGTTTCTGTTTTTAATGACACAGCGTCATAACAAAACTGATCAGTGTCACCCTCCTCCATTCTCGACGCTTGAGACTGGCACTACTAATATCAGATGCACGGACGAAGGCAGGTCGTATTTCAAATAAATTAATTTTTTGCGAGTTCAAAGACAAACAGCGAGTCAGACAAAAACCGGATTTTCATTCTGCGGCTAATGGAAGATGTGATGGATTGGCTGCGGAAGAAGAAGAAATGCCATAACTCTGTTGTCTGTAATTATAACAATGGCCTTTGCTGTCTACATTGTTCTTTCCTGGGCCACTGATCTTCGCGATGTTCAACTCATCACGGCTTGGAGCGACATCGGTTGAAGCTTTGTGCATGGAACAGCAGCGCAATAGAAGTTAATAGCTACAGTTACCAATTACTGTTACGTATTACAAGTTACATATTACAAGTTGTTGATCACAGTTACATAATTACGCAGTTTTTTATTAGTTACATACTTACTAATTACAGTTACATATTACACAAGCATTAATTACACTTATATATTACACATTACACAGTTGCTAATTGCACAGTTACTCATTACGCAACTATACGTAATTATTACCTCACATAATTATTACACCGTTACTAATCACAGTTACATATTACCCAGTTACTAATTATTCAGTCACTCATTACGCACTTACGATCTAAAGTTATATATTACACCGTCACTAATTACGGTCACATATTACAGTTAATAAAAACGGTTACTAATTACATGTGGTAGTAGGTAGAGGGATATAAACAGACAGGGTGAGAATTGCCGGGGGTTGATGGGGTTCATCCCCACATTTTGTCTTACGACCCCATGGTATCATCGTTATTGTGCCCCCCAGTCCACATAAATCAACGTCTTACCCTATCCCCTCCCCAGTTATATTTCTGGAAACAGAGACGGAGTGAAATAGAGAAACACGGCAGACACTGGCAGAGAAAGACAGACAAACAGACAGACAGACAGACAGTGTACATGAACTGGCAAAGGCTGGTAATCGTGTTATAGATCCCTAACTTTGATTCTTTTCTTGCGTTCTGTTTCTTGAGAGCATTAATTTTAGCCGCACAATGTCAAAGGTCAAAGGTCAGGCAGAAATCAACCGAAATAGAGCGGATGAAACTGGGTGAAAGGTGTATCATACATGCAGGTTGAATGTCCTATGACTGAATACTGATGCACCAAGAGATGCAGCCAGAACACCATTAATAGTTACACAGCAAGATATGCAAAGAGACAGAAAGGATCATGCATGCAGTGGAACAAGAAGAAACACAGGTAAATAATTATGCTTACAGATATAAGACCTACGGAAAGGCACGAAGCGATAGGTCGATATAGAGAGAGTGATATGTGTTATTTAGGAAGCGTGGAAAGAATGGTGGGTGGGTGGATGGAAAAGAAACTGAAAACCATAAACAACTGGAAGACATTGCAGGGTATTTCGAGGTTGTAGGCGGACACTAGAGGCGCCGCAATCGTTACAGCTGGCGTCCCAGAAGCTCTTACGGATTATAAGCCATCCACATGGATAGGAAACAACGTCTCTTTGAAAGACGCTGCGGTTTCCAGGGTTTGCCACGATCCTGGTTTTCGTAACTCAGCGGGTGGGACAGACGGGCGAAGTCTGTTGATTTAGAGGAACTGGTACACGTTGTTATTCGCGCGAAAATTTGATGGTCTTTCTAGAAACCTTCGCCAGACGGTTTGGCGATGAAGTCGATTGCGTGGTGCAGCTGGTCGGCCGTCTGCCGCGATTTACGTAATTATTGCGCCACACGCGCGAAATGCGCTAGATAATGATTCGCTGTCTCAGAGGGCAGATCTACGTCATCAGTGATCATCTGTTTTTGCTGTTCGTCCGCCATTTTGAGCGTTGCGCACGCGAGTCGTGAACAAAATCAGTTTTTGAGAATAAAACTTAAGACCAACCGACTGTAGAGTATAAATTAAACAGAACAAGTTTAGATACGATGAACAGAAGCTGTAAGATGATATAAATGAAGAGTTTTTGCGTCGGACGCCAACAAATCTGCAAAGCACAGAGCGATAGGTGGAGAGAGTCCTGAGCTTGTTGCAAGATGGCTGCAATACGATGATGTTCGATATAGAGCGGAACAATGATCTCGATTCAAATTTTTTACACAGATAAGATAGTGGGGTCGGTCCAACTGCATGAAGGGTTCATTGTGTAGTAGTATGAAAGGGTGCGAACCTTTGGCCAAACGTTAGCTGTGCGGCGTTTGATGTGTTCGTTACTGAGTGTATATACCGTAGGGGAATATCGAGATGTAAGAGAGGCTAAAGAGTGTCTTCAGGGCTGCACCCCTCTAGCCTCTTCACTCCGACCGCAGCTAAATGCTGTGTGGACGATACGGTAATAAGTTGCATCACAAATCGCTCTGGGACTCTTTTCTTCTTAGGTTCAAAATCCTGTGACACCATTTGCATGGTGTTGTTGCACTGTGAGACCTTAAAGCCAGACAAATAAAAGGCATTCCTATGGAAACATGCTTTAGGAGAAATGAAAGGTTTCACGATAAGAGGCATTTGTTCTGACTGGTTGTTGTGGGCCCACCCAGTTAGAATCCGTACCACCTGCATATAGACAAGTAATTTGTATAAAAGCATATTCCAGATTCCTTTCTTTGCACTCGATTTTCGATGATCGGTTTTAAGCTGGTTGCAGAGATGAGGTTACAGAGCAGACAATCAGTTTTTAATGGATTCAAGATGAACTCTTTCAATTTCCATTAAATTGTTTTATTTATTATTTAATTGCAAGAAATCGAATCATTTCTTTGTACCTGGCTTTTTCAAGAATTTCAGTCAACGTTTGGGTGAAACAAAGTAATACTATTTAATCTGTAGCTTTATATAGCACCATTAACTAACCTCTGTTGAGCTTAAATGTCACGAAGCAGCTTTAATGAGGTCTTTACTGACCATAGACTAAAATAATAAGATTATCAGTGCACTCAAGTGTAGACTGTGTAACATGATCAACAGCAGAAAACTGCTCAAAAACAAAACAATTGACAACAATAAATCCCAATGTTTTAAAGTAGATTGTAAACACCGTTGAATTGATGCTTATGATAAGTTATCAGCCTAAAATTGCAGGAATACAAAGCAAAACGAGACCAATAATAAGTTAAACAAGATTAATTTGCAATTACAATCATGACGCAGTATGACACAGTTTTTCTCATGATTAGTTTACATCATTCTTTGGTATACCTATAACACCTTAGGGTGTAGATAAATAAACGAACAAACAGGTAATTAAATATATAAATACAGAGCTCAGAAACATTTTTAAGGCACTAAGTCGGTTTTTTCTTTCTAATTTCTCTGTCATGTGTTTGCATTGCCTTTTGGGCCTTTTTAAAAGGCACAAATAAAACATTCGGATGCATAGAAGAAATACACATTAATCATCTACATCTCGAACCTTTCCACCCCTTTAGTCCGTGATCCTACCGATGCCGCTACTTAAATTTCCTCTCTGTGACTCAAACATTGACCGTGTATACACTGGAAATGGAGAATACTAGACCTGCTTAAGGGGGGTTGGGAGGGGTTGTTGTTGAGTGATCCAGAAACAGTCCCTGACTTATCGACTTTTAATTCCCATGCCAACTCATCGTCTGTAGCAGAGTCGCAATGCATCTCTGCCTGGTCTCTCTCGTCTGGATTTTTACGGACTTGATCTTCCAGGGCGTTGGCGAATACAATCATGTAAGCTGGTATTTGTGCCGCGACTTTTCTGCGACCTTAAGAAATTTAGGAGTTGCGTTTACAGTTTTGCCAGAGCGATAATTACCATCTAGCGGCCTATAAGCTTAGACCTATCCTTAACTGTGTTGGTTACTTCGACAGCACCCTGCCTATAGCTAGTTAGAGCCTTAGAGGGAACTTCACTGTATGCATATGTGTTTACCAGCTTCATGATTTTTCACTTTTTGGACATTTCTTCAGTTGCAATTATTATTATCATTATTTTGAATTCAAACTCACAGAATTTGTAAAAGCGCTGTTTTTTCTCTAGCAGCATGCAGCATTCAAGATAAATAGCCTATTAGCATAAATAGGCCTACATAGCATAACAAATCTTGGCTGTTACTTGCTGCCAAAGAAAACAGCGTTTTTACAAATTCTTCAATTTTTAAAAATTAAATCGTTGGTTTGAACGTTTGTCCCAGTATAGCTATTGCAATCCGCATTTTTTTAAAAACTATTTCAAGCAGAACTGGTAAAAGTAGCTTTTCAAAGTTCAACTTAATAAAGGAGGCGATTGTTTCGGCTACCTATGTGTGTCTCTATAACTCGGCAAATATTAACTAGTCTTGCTATGCTGTCTCTGGAGAAGGGCCTAGGCTATCCCAAACATTAGTTCTCGATCACAGATAGGCTATAATTAGTTTGATTGTAATCAGTTTTGCAAGTATATTAAGCTTCGAAACAAGAAAAGCATGTTGCACGTGAAAAACAGACAATCATTGGTTCGATAAAGTGAAATTCGAAGGTTAGATCGAGAAGAAAAAAACTATTCCTCGTTAGGCCTATACTTAAAAATGCCTAATTATTTGTAATGAAAGAAAAAAAAATTTCTCAGTAGGCCTAGGCCTAATTCGAAATTTTCTGTACCCAGTAATTTGAATTGTTTTTGCTTTAAACCATCCATCACAAATTTTGCGATTCATCCGGGGTTGACTGTACTGATGAAAAATCGTAGTAGGATGCCCACAATACATAACTCAATTCAGGACTTTTTAGCGTGCGGTTCTAAGGTTAGGCTACTCAAAATGTTCAGCTCTAAATGCAACTGTTGTAGAGGCAGTTAAAAATAGTCTTAAAAAGTCATTGTTATCTGATTGAGAGTAACTTAGGCTACCATGGATGATGAGAAAGGAAAAAAGGGGTTGTGCAGTTCGAAAAATTATTTAAGAAAAACCCTTCGCATTGTGATGGGATAGATCTAAACAGTGGAGTGCTGCAGTGAGAGAGCGTTAGACGCATGCTGCTGGGACGCCATTTTGATGAAGTCTATGATCATGCTCTGGAGAATATAAGTTATCAAATAATTCGTAGGCTAATTATACTTGGTAGCCTAACCGCTGAAGTCGCAGACTTATAATTTCTGATGTGATACCTCCACCCCCATGCTAATCACAGAACACCAACTTATTCGCATATTGTCTAGTAATAGTAAGTGCCTTATATAGTAATCATGAAAACTCTAATGGCCAGAGTAATAATTCTAAAAACCAGAGTCTGTGTAGATTTGTGTCCGGCTGTGATACATGTGTATTTCAGAAGTCGCGTAATGTGAAAGCGTGCTACTATAATAGGCTAGAAAATTATGTACATGTAAGTCTCCAGTGTATACATACGTCAAAACAATCTTAATTCCTATTGTGAAGCAAAATACAAGTTTTAATGACTATCCCAAAAGTTGTTGGAACTTACAGCAGCGGATACGTTGGTGTTGAAGAGAAGTCTAAGGAGGATTGTTCTTTTTTTCGATCGTTCAGTATTTCATTTTGCGAGAGATCTGAATATGTGATGAAGACAAAGACGGAGACAACGAGAGGTACAAAGAGAGACACAGACAGACACACATCGAAGACACAAAGTGGTATACGAGAAGAAAGATTCGACTACTTTTCTAATAGGTCGTCTATATACAAAGAAAAATACAGCTTACATAAAATACAGATAGACGATGAAAGACACAGTGATATAATTATAGGAACAAAGCGAAAGAAAGAGGGTGACATACACACTGACAGAGACACTCACAAGGAAAGAACAAAGACATACAGAGACAAAGCGAGACAGAAACAAAGACACAGACACAAAAAGAGGCAGAGACAAGAACATACAGAGGCAAAGACATACAGAGAGACAGAGACAAAGACATGAATAGACAAATGAAGACAGAGACATACAGATACAAAGACATACGAAGACAAATAGAGACAGAGACATACAGAGACAAAGACATACAGAGGCAGAAACTAGAGAGACGCACAGACGTTTCTTCAGTGATGTCTAAATTTCCTAACGCATGACCTAAGCAGCAGCCGCATCCCCTCCCTCATCAATTTCCATCTCTTCAGTCCTACTCGTCCCGTTCGTCGGCTTGTTCTTATAGTTGTCCCACAGCACCGCCACAATGTCAGCAACGACTAGATCCGTCGAATTCTTTGCGACCAACTTCAGCACGAAGACACCATCCTGTCGCAGGTACGCCTCGGCAAACTTATGCGACAGTTTCCTGTCCCTATCGCTGTCCCGATTCAGCTTGTCCATGACCTTCAGGTGCTTTCTGATGTAGCGTATCCGACTGTATCGGAACCCGATGACCCACAGCCAACGCAGGAAGCTGAAGCAGGTTGCCGCGGCGGCGAATACGAACCAGAACCAGAGGAAGATATAGATCTTTTCGTTGAAGAGGTTGATGGGCAGTACGCACTGGACCGTGTGTCGGTGCACGTTGCCCAGCTGCCGTATCTCGAAGTCACAGAGCGTGACGCGAGGGAATCGAGCCGAAGCGACGTTCCACTTGAGGCCCATCATCATGTCGCGGACGAGCTCGACGCCGTACAGGTGGTAGTTGGTGCCGAGGAAGAAGTTCAGCATGAAGAGCTGGAAGATGCAGTTGCCGAAGAAGAGCACCTTCGTCAGCATGTACAGACTCAGCAGGTAGTTGCCATAGCGATTGCCGCACACCAAACACAGATGCTTGGCGAGGAAGTGCTTGACAAGGACACAGCATCCTCCACGGTATTCCCTCTGATACTCCAGGTAGTGATCGAGATGTCGGATCATGTACTTGATCGTCTTGTCCCGTCGCTCCGGGTAGAGCGCGTTCTGGATCGTCTCCGCTGCCTCAACCAGATTGTTGATGTTGATACCGGAGCGATCGCTAAACACCCTCCAGACGAGGGATGGGAGATAGAAGAGGAAGGCCTGGAGGAGGAGAACTATAGGGACCCACTGGTAGTAGCCGAGATGCTGCTTGAGTGCGGACGGCTGACCGGGGATGGCGTTCTCCGGTAGATAGTAGGTGTACGAGATCCAGCAAACCTTGTTCGTGTACTCTTCGTGGTTGTCGGTGAAGTGAGCGGGACACCAGCAGTGGATGGGATCGCCGACGTACTGTGTGGCTGTGACGACAGCCGAGAAGATGACGAGGAAGAGGACGGTGTAGCGATGGTTGAGTCGATCGATGATGTCATCATCGTTGCGTAGTTTGATGTTGACGAGCTCGGCCGCTGTGCTGAACACGCTATCCATGGCTATCGGGGGGAAAGGGCGATCCACGGTTTCAGATGAACGCTGCGGGTGCTTCAGGGGCTCACCACGTCAGACGAACGCCGACGATGACTATGCCGCTGGGAGCCGGGTGTCGAGCCAGAACCTGACCCATTAACCCTTTAGCAACATTGCTTTGCGATTCGACAACCAACGTGTTTTTGTATCTCAGAAAACTGATAGTTGCGACGAACCTATAATTAGAGGTCGATTTGTATGACTTTCAATCCATGGAATATTATTCCTCAGAAGGAACATCAATGCTATTGCAGGCTACTCCAATAATTGAGGACAGCGATCGAGAGTGATTGATTTCTTCTTGATTTATTCTGAGTTGATCTGATGCTGGACAGTGGACAACTACACTCTTCGTAGGCTTGTCTGAAATATTCTGAATATTTCCGAATTTGTTGAACGGAATCTCTTGTGTTTAAATCCTATTATTTGGTCTCGTTTACTGCGCATCGAATTCCTCCGCCTCAACAGCAGATCCTGAGCTAAAAACTCTGCAACTGTTTGAAGATGGCGATCGGTGTAGAAGCATCACTCATACAGGTTGCAGTGAGATTCAGCAACAGGTGCTTTACCTTGGTGTAACTACTTACCTGCGTCCGAGCGTTACTATGGCGACCCCGGGTAACAGACTGCAGCCATTTCTGATTTACTGACCCATAGCCGCTGGGATGGAACTATACGAACTGGACATTCATTATGGTCAAGAACAGGTGGCTTGAGAAGTAGGTGTACGTGTAATATAGTCAGACGCTGATTCTGTGAGCGTAAGACGGATCGCGAATTCAAGAATCCAACCCTATTCAACTTTTCCAACGCAGAAATGTGTCATTTCCTTGAGCGATTTTTTTTAAAAAAACGCAGACCCCAGTTTCAGGCTAAATCTGAACGAAGTTTCTACCTGTTACCCACACTCACACTTAGTCTATCCATCTACCCGAAAACTTCAGACGGTCCGCCAAACTTTTTCGGTTGTGGATTGTGGCTGGGTCCCCGATGATCCACCTCCTACACTCTGAGTGCACGGACGGACGGACGGAAGGAAGGACTAGGAAGTCCGGGCAGGAAGTCCTCTCGTCCGGCGTCAACTTCCTCCTCCGAGAGGAAGCAGCTACGAGGAGGAGGAAGAGCAGCACATATGAGGAGTCAGATTACTAGGTTGCAGGTAGCAATTAGCGCCATAATATCCATCCATCGAAAGCAGACTCTGTTCTTCATTCTTTTTCCAACAGCTTCCATCGCAAATCCATCCAACTCGACATTCATACCGCTGCAGCTGCTGTTGCTGTTGCTATTGCTGCTGCTGCTGTTGTTAGTGGTGGTAAAGGAGGTGGTAGAGGAGGTGGTGGAGGTGGTAGAGGAGGTGGTAGAGGAGGTGGTAGAGGAAGAGGAGGTGGTGGTGGAGGTGCGTCAGCTAATGGATGGAGCGGAGCGCAGAACTCCTTGGCTCTGGATAGATGAACGGATGGATGGATGATGGCCTGTGCGATAGATGCAGCAGCAGCGGCAGCAGCAGTAGCTGTTGGGCATGATGGGCCATGCAGTTTATATTTACCTGCCACCGGTCGAACTACGAAGGTGGGACAGGTTGGCATATAAAGAGGGGAAGACGGCGGAGGAGGAGGAGAGGAGGAAGGGAGGGAGGGAGGGAGGGAGGGAGGGAGGGAGGGAGGGAGGGAGGGAGGGAGGGAGGGAGGGAGGGAGGGAGGGAGAGAGGGAGGGAGGGAGGGAGGGAGGGAGGGAGGGAGGGAGGGAGGAGGAGGAAGAAGGAGGAAGAGGAGTAGGAGGAGGAGGAGGAGGAGGTGTAATAAACGTGCAACGCGAGACCTGTGTCAGATGCGTGCAGCCGGATTGAAGAAAGTGGAGTTTGCGGTGGAAGGAATAGCAGGAAGAGGAGGAGAAGGAAGAGGAGGAAGAAGAGGAAGAGGAGGAAGAAGAGGAGTACAAGGAGGAGAAGGACGAATAGGAGGAGGATGAAGAGGAGGAGGAGGAAGGAGTAGGAGAAGGAGGGAAATAAGAAAGAGGAGAAACGCAGAGGACGATTCGACGGAGGAGGAAGGAAGAGGAAAAATAATAGGCATAGGCGGAGGAACAGAAGAAAGGAGAAGGAGGAAGACGTGCATGAGGAGGAGGACGAGGACTAGGATGAGGAGGAGGAGGAGGAGGAGGAGGAAGAGTATGAGGAAAGAGTAGTTGGAGGAGAAGGAGTAGGTGGATAAAGGAGGAGGTTAGTGGGCGTTATATACGTAGCTCCGCACCCTTCCACTTGGAGGATGAGGAGAAGCAGGAGGAGGAAGTCGAAGAGGAGGAGGAGGAGGAGGACGAGGAAGAGGAGGCTGAACCCGTGAGAGTAGAACTATACAACAGTCAACCGACGCAAAGATTAGATTTCTGCTCTCTATCTCTCTCTCTCTCTCTCTGACGTTGCAGAAAGAAACGAAGGAGCAGACTCGCTCCAATCTCAACTATATTTGGAACTCGACTCGACGCACGGCGGCTCTGAGCGCGCCCTCCCTCCGCCCACCATCGCCCGACGTATACCAGCCACTGCGCACGCGCGTTAGACCACGTGCGAGATATAGCCTATGTTGTATTATAATACACGGTGGCTGCAGCATCAGCGGACCGTTCACTTATGTTTGCTTAAGCGAACAAGCGAAGTCAAATCCAAGCATTTTATAGTTTATAAAAGAGCAGACGAAAATGAAGACCGCTTTCGCTGAGTCGCCGCTGCTGACAATGTTGCTGAAAACATTGCAGCGTTCTAATCGCTGTGATGTAATATCTGTTTATATAAATACAAACGCCATCCTCCTATATACTCGCTCCCCGTGTGTGTGTGAATATTGAAAGTTTACGCTGGAGATATAAAAGCCTAGGCATAATATTTTTGTATTTTTGCACCTGCTATATGTGTGTATGTGTGTGTGTGTGTGTGTGTGTGTGTGTTCATATGTACATTATAAGTGTATATAAACTATATATATTTCATCAGTTAATATACCAGCCCATGTATGCATACATGTACTATATAAAACAACGATGGAGCTTTTGGTTCCTCGAGCTCGCACCTCTACCAGACAACGCCGGGCCTTTTCTATTGTGGGTCCTGCTCTCTGGAATGGCCTCCCACTAACCTTGCGACTAATGCCTAGAGTAAATTCACCTGCTTTTTATAAGTGGCTCAAATCATATTTATTAGCTGTGGCTGGACTGGGAGCGCCTCTGAGTAGGTTTCTTGAAGAGGCGCTATATAAGTTCTCGAAATGAATGAATGAATGAATTAATTAATTAAAAATAACCGTTACGATACTAAAATACATAGCCTACATAGCCTAGGATACACGCGCTAGTGCTTACATAGGCCTACTTAATTATCTGCATAATAGCCTGTATAATTCACACATAAACATAATTATATACAAATAATAATTTTATTGACGTCTACTGTAACAGTAGGTCCCTATAACTGGCTTAACGGTTACGAGGCAACACATTCTGATGATGAACTGTGTCGGCAATTATATATTATTGGACAAAGCTCTGCTCCGATATTTACGTAAACACGTCAGAAAAATCTGCCTTTGAAGAGAAAAAGGCGAAGACATTAAGAAAATACACAGCGCAGAGAAAAGCCTACGCTCGATAAATAAATGGTTTGGTCCTTTGATTAAATCAGACCCATGCTGCTATGGTCTATGCATGTCTCTGCTGCAGCTATGGTCTCTACCGTATCCTCAGATGCGATATCGCAGAGTTTTATTCCTTCTTCTTTTTCCACATTTAAGATAAATAAACGAAAAACGTTTGTGATGATGATGGCTGCCGCGCTCTGGTTAAACTTTGTGAAGCAGTTCCTTGCCCCCCAGAGAGGGCTATAGACAGACAGACAAACAAACAGACAGACAGACTAACAGACAGACAGACAGACAGACAGACTAACAGACAGATAGACAGACAGACATAGCCTAGATAGAGACAGACAGGCAGACAGACAAACAGACAAACAAACAAACAGATGCAGACAGACATTGACAGACAGAGGGAGGGGCATAGAGGCAGACAGACAGAGATAGAGACAGGCAGGCAGACAGTCAAACAGACAAACAAACAAACATACAGACACAGACAGACACAGACAGACAGAAAGTGTCACTTTGCTATGCAAGTCTGCACATACACAGACACAAAACAAGCTACGCAATACACATAGAGTGACAGGAAGACAGATAGAGAGAAATAAAGCAGACTGCTTTATCATGCCATGATCTTCATCAGTTCGCCAGCCAGTACTGTTGGCTGCGTTGGGTACGAATAAATTATCTCCATTGTCATCGGCCATTGTGTCAAGTCTATTGTTCTTCGTAGTGCTACTGCAACAGCCAAAGTGGCATTCTGTCCTCATTTGTTGTATTGTCTTTTGAGAACCGAGTCTTGCATCGTCTGTTATTGCTGCTGACGTGTGACTGCAGACTGTTGCGTCTGGTATGCATACATGAACGACTGAGTAAGTTCTGGATAAAATTAATGGAAAGCGGAATTTATTGTGGAGAAAGATTAAGAAGCCCAGATGGAAGATGGAAGAAGAAAGAATAAGGAATGGGAGGTGAAGAGGGAGGGTGACAAATTGGGAGGAGGACGAAGAATGAAGAGTAGGAATGGAAGGAGGGAAAGAAGAGAAATTGAGGGGAAATAGCAGGAAAGAGAGAGGGGAGAAATAAAGAGTAGACCAGGAGGAATTGAAGAAGGGAAAGAAGAGAAATTGAGGTGATAGCAGGAAAGGGAGAGGGGAGAAATAGAAGGAGAAAGAGAAGGAGGAAGTGAAAAAAGAGGAGGAGGAGAAGGGAAATTATAGGAGGAGGTGGACGAGCAGGAAGAGGACGAGGAAGGGAAGAAGGAGAAGACAGAGAAAGAAAGAGGATAAATAGAAGGGATTGGAGAAAGGCGAAGGAGAGAGAAAGAGAAGGATAGGGGAAAGCGGAGATGGATGGATGGATGAATGAATCGTTGATAGAATAGATACAGACATTGATGTAGCGCCATTAAAGTCTCATGTAAACAAATATAAAGCGATGTTAGCCGGTTGCGATCATCCTCTTCAGCACATCCGTCAAATGAAGAAGAACTTTGATCTGCTGCGAATAAAATGCAATCGAATGGAAATGGGATGGAAAGGAGGATACATTCGTCGGTTAGTATATCCTTTGGCTCCAGCTTCCCAGCATAACCTCAGCTTGCTTTCATGGGAGAGCGGGGAGAGGTAAGGAGGGAAGGGTGTGCCCTTCGCTATATATATATACATATATACACAGTATATCCATAGATGTACATATACATATGCATATATAATTATATATATGTATGTATATGTACATATATATATATATATATATGTATATGCAAATAAACGCATATAAACGCAAAACGTTTGTGCACAACGATGACTGCCTCTCTCTGTTTAAAATTTGTGAAGCAGTTCCTTGCGCACAGAGAGGGATATAGACAGACAGACAGATATGTAATTATGTACATTTATATATGTATATGTACATATATATTTTATATATATACATATACATATGCATATAGTCTATGTATATATATAGGCCTATATAGTACTCTCACTCCATGGCGGGTGAGAGATAGTCTCTCGTGATATGCATGCATGAAGAGAGGCGTCAGAAGATATTTTTACGCTGGAATCTGAATTGGTTGGAAAGTGGAGGTTAAGTGCGCAAGAACTGGAAAGCATCTCAACTGTTCTACATGTATATACTGTTCATCATGAAAATGCGATATATAAATGGAAGATGGAAGAATGCATGGAAGCGGTCTTTTACATGTGTTCCATCCATTCACAAACAGATGGTGATCGGCATTCGATGGAAACTAGTCGGCAGATCCTTTGAAAAAGATTGACTAACTTTATTGTTTATAGGTCAGGACTGGTTTAGCATCTTTTAACTTTGCCATGGGTCGAGGGGTGCCGTGGTGTTGAGGTATGTTCGGTGCCTTGGAGCTGGAAGTACGGTACTGCGAGTGACGCTACAGAAATTCTCATGTTGTTCAATACGATAGAATATTCTTCGAAAGCGTATACATGCAGAAGAACTTCAATCTTTTCTTTGCATCACGATGACCAACATAACACGGAAGCAAGCTGGATAGAAAAACGCATCTAACTTTCATGGCCAACCATCAGTCAGCGGACAGAGACAGAGACAGAAGCAGATACGTATAAGCAGACAGAGAGAGAGAGAGAGAGAGAGAGAGAGAGAGAGAGAGACAGACAGACAGACAGACAGACAGACAGACAGACAGACAGACAGACAGACAGAGACAGAGACAGAGACAGAGACAGAGACAGAGAGAGACAGACAGACAGACAGACAGACAGAAAGACAGAAAGACAGAAAGACAGAAAGACAGAATGACAGAAAGACAGATAGAGAATAATAATAGATCTAATCTTCGTTTAATTTCAAGGTAGCACGATGCAGTACGGTATAATAATTATTATAATAATTTACAATCAGCATGCTATTCGTAAAACACGTGATCACATCACAATAGTTATTACTGCAGGAGTCGAATTGAACTGTCGGCAGCCTACAAGGCGCCCATCACGTCCTACACCTCATTGTACCAACACCATCTGCCGAATGCAAGGTTGAGTGAACCTCTTGAGAGAGCGCTGCAGCGGAGTGTGTGTCGATTGTAAAGCTCCTTTTTTGAAAGTTGATCGCGATTTCTGTCAATCTCTCCAACTCGTGAGTTTTTCTGTGTAAGCTTAGTTGTACTTGTGATTACAGTTGCCAACTTCTATAGCGCCTATAACTTTTAACTTTTTTAGCTTAATAGCGCCTATATGCAATGCAAAGACAGCTGCAGTCAATGCACTTCATAACCAAGTCATAAATTTAGGTCAGTATTCCGGAGATAGTAGTACGCACAAGACAGACAGAGGCAGCCTATTAAAATAGTAAGAAAGGAATCTCTGTTTCAGTCGGAAATAATATGTTTTATGACTAATAATAAATGGTTGTTTTCATTGCATCTTAAAACGAACACTCTTGAAAACAATGTCTAGAGATACGAGACACTGCATGTGTAACCGTGTTGCTCTCATAAGCATTGACATTGTCTCGATATAAAACAGGTCACGGATAAATAGTTGCCTGCTATCAGACAGTAAATCACGACCTTTTGAAGCGGTTGGATAAACATATCTGATGCGAGCAATGACTAATGTGCTCCGTCGCCAGACAGCTCGTGTCTTCAGGCCACACTACGCTCTTCGGCGATGGATTAAATCTAGGAAAGTCTGCATTGCATTTCATAATGATTCTTCCATGCTTGTTTTTCCACTCTGATTCATCAGATGTCCGCATGGTGGCGGCAGTATACCTCGATCTATCCAGGCATCGAAACTCTTCTCCCTCTTCTTGTTCTGACTAACCGTAGCAGCGTATAGTAATTCGATCGCAGATGGCGTCTCTTGGTTCGTTTCTCGTTGCGCTCGGCGATGATATGTTGCCACTTACTATTACGGCTGCGTTTTTAGACGCTTCCGAAACAAAGAAAACTCACCTGCATTAGAAGGACGAATTTCGTTTTGATAGCGGAAGAAAAAGCTGAGAGGAAATATTCTTGCTTTAGAAAAGAGTGAAGGTTTTGTAATAATGTTGTGCTGGACATTACCTTGATCGAAAGCGTTCCTGAGTAGTGACCTTGAAGGGCGCTATACAAATCCCAGGAATGAATGAACGAATGAATGAATGAATGAATGAATGAATTTTGCGCTTCTCTGAAACGTCTATCTGGTCCTCAGAAACCAACGTCATGAAACGCTCTGCTTAGACACCTTTTAAATTACTTCAACCACAAATATAAAAAGGTTTGGTGAGCCATATTTTTTAATGTAAACTCTGTACGGACGTTTAGACTTTAGACTTTTAGAACAACGTCAACCGCTGCCTTATCAACCATGAAATCCATAAAAAAGTATTGCTAGAACTGGAAAGCATCTCTATGCTGTTCATCATGAAGATGCGATATATAAGTGGAAGATGGAAGAATGTATGGAAGAGATCTGTATGTGTTCCATCCATTTACAAACCGATCATCTGCATTCGCTGAAAACTAGTCGGCAGATCCCTTGAAAAAGATTGACTAATTTTATTGTTTATATAGGTCACGACCGATATAACATCTCTTAACTTTGACAAGCACGTACAATTAACCAAGTCATAAATTTAGGTCAGGATTCCGGAGATAACAAGTCATGTAGTACGCAAAAGAGGCAACCTATTATAATAGTAAGAGTGGAATCTCTGTTTCAGTCGGAAATAATATGTTTTATGCCTAATAATAAATGGTTGTTTTCATTGCATCTTAAAACGAACACTCTTGAAAACAATGTCTAGAGATACGAGACACTGCATGTGTAACCGTGTTGCTCTCATAAGCATTGACATTGTCTCGATATAAAACAGGTCACGGATAAATAGTTGCCTGCTATCAGACAGTAAATCACGACCTTTTGAAGCGGTTGGATAAACGTATCTGATGCGAGCAATGACTAATGTACTTCGTCGCCAGACAGCTCGTGTCTTCAGGCCACACTACGCTCTTCGGCGATGGATTAAATCTAGGAAAGTCTGCATTGCATTTCATAATGATTCTTCCATGCTTGTTTTTCCACTCTGATTCATCAGATGTCCGCATGGTGGCGGCAGTATACCTCGATTTCTCCAGGCATCGAAACTCTTTTCCCTCTTCTTGTTCTGACTAACCGTAGCAGCGTATAGTAATTCGATCGCAGATGGCGTCTCTTGGTTCGTTTCTCGTTGTGCTCGGTGATGATATGTTGCCACTTACTAAGCTTATTACGGCTGCGTTTTTAGACGCTTCCGAAACAGGGAAAACTCACCTGCATTAGAAGGATGAATTTTTTTTAAGCGGAAGGAGAAGCTGAGAGAAATTCCTGCTTTGCAAAAGAATGAAGTTTTGTTTTAATGTTGCAGTGATCGTTGAAAGCTGGACAGTATACAATGTTTATACATGTACCTCGAAAGCGCTCTTGAGTTAAGGGGCGCTATGCAAATCCCAATAATGAATGAATGAACGAACGAACGAACGAACGAACGAAAGAACGCTAACCTTATAACTGTATCTCTGCGCGTCGTGATTCGGTCGGCGTCTTTTATATGGCGCCGTAAACTGGGTTCGTGTCGATTCCATTCTGTCTTTTTTATTTTTATTTGCACAACGCTCCTACTTTTTCACCACCACCTCCTTCACCCTCCTCCTCCTCGTTCCCTCCTGCTCATTTACTTCCTCTTCCTTCTTCCTCCGTTAACTCTTCCTTTCTTCCTCCTCACTACTTCGTCATCTTCGTCATCCTCCCCTCCCACTCATCCACGCTTCTCCTCATCCTGCTCTTCTTCGCCACTCTATCTCCTCCTCACTTCCTCCTTGCCTTTTCTCCTCATTCTGCTTCCACACCTCCTCCTCTTCCTCCTCCTTTTCCAGCTCCTCTCTTCTCTTCCTCCTTTATGTATATGTATGGTCTACATGGTATAACCATGATCAATATTACAAGGTGCACGTTGTCATGGATAAAAAATATGATGGCAGATGACTGACGCTGGCTTTTTTAAAGAGCAATGGAGGGCACGCTTTGTAAATTAGGATTAATAATATCTGAACTGCAATCAGCAAACCTCAAAAAATTAAAGATTCCTAATACATGTACCTGTGATGCAGTATAACATTGCAAATTAGGATACTAGCACCTGCAACCCGAATCGCAATATTTGAATTTAGGATTCCTAATATCCGCACAACGATAAATGATCATTAGAAACAACATCCTCATATCTGTGGAACAGTAAGTGATTTTTGATATTAATATTCATAATATCTTTGAAACAATGTGTGATTATTTACAACGGTATTAAGAATCGTAATATCTGGGAAACAGTTCGTCAACTTTAGAATTAGGACTCCTAGTATCTCCATCCTAATAATAGAAGCCCATAACTGAGCTTCTTGACATGTTTTCTCCCAGTTCCGCTTGATTGACTTCCACGCCCCTTATAGAATCGTCTTCAGCCACCTATTAATTTTTTTCACAAGTGTATTGGCACTATAGAGAAGTAACTCCTGTCGGTCACGCATGAATAACTTGCTGTACACGGTTGAGTCACCGTTGCACAACTTGCACCAGAAAACCGCTGTCGGTCACGCATGAACGAATCGCTCTGTATACGGTTAATTGGATGGGGTCGTGAGGTCAGCAGGTACAGCATCCTTCGTCGGAGATGGTCGGCCTGCTGCTGGTCCAGAGGATGGTGCGAAGGCCAGACCGGAAGTCGTCGAAGCAGAACAGATAGATGGGAAACTTCCAGACGGAGTTTGCCATCGCCAACCACACGACACAGAAGTGGAGAGGAGGAAGCGACGATGACGAGTAATACGAGGAAGAGGAGAAGGAGGAAGAGGAGGAAGAAGATGAGGAGGAGGAGGAAGGGTATAAGGAGGAGGATGGGGATGATGGACTCGTTTCTCTCACTGCTTCGTAGACCTGCAGAGCGCAGACCGGAAGCCACGAGATGACGTAGACGCCGCCGATGACGACATTCATGACGTACAGGTTCAGCCTCCGAAGCCCCGTGACGTCATCATAGCCTTTCCTGTCGCGACGGAACCCGGATGTGAAGACGTAGAGATTGGCGCCTGCGATGGCCATGCAGGCCGGAAGTAGAACTAACGCACCGGATGTGACGAAGTAGGCCCTCTGGTGACGCCACTCGATGAGGCAGACGAATGCCGAGGTCGAGTAGCGCGCCTTGGAGATGGGCGGGATACAGAAGCTGAGCGCTGCCAACCAGAGCAGCACCACCCAACAGATGGACCGCGTCCGAGTCATGATGCTCGCGTAGCGATCCTGTTTGCGCATGGCTACGTACTGGTCGACGCTGTTACACATGAGTGAGCAGACGGATGTGGTCCAGAAGACCGTCGACAGGTAAGCCTCGGCGTGACAGAACCTCTCACCGAAGATCCAGCGATCGAAAAGTGAAGTCCAGAAGGAGAAGGGAGTGACGAAGAGACCGATGCAGAGATCGGAGACGGTGAGTGACATGAAGAAATACCAGTTGACGAGCGACAATGCGTCTGTCCTCAGCAGAACAAGGACGATCAAGAGGTTTCCTGAAACGATCGCTAGGCTGACGATGAGCACGAAGAAGGCGTAGACTGTAAACGTCATTGCTAAGCGTCGACGTCATCAACGCTTACGTCATTAACGCTTATAACGTCATCAACGGTTATAACGTCATCAACGCTTATGTAGCACCAGCCTGTTACAGTACACACCAGTGAATTATTGTTACAAGTACATTTGTCTTTCGCCTGTATAAAGGAGGAGGAGGGCGACGCTAATGTGGTGCTGATGATTGTATTGTATTGTATTGTATTTAAACATTTATAAAGCGCCTCTAGTAGGGTGAACCGTTCAGAGGCGCTCAGATGATTGGCTGATGATTGGCTGATGATTGGCTGATGATTGGCTGATGATTGGCTGATGATTGGCTGATGAACCTGAAAGAAGAGCAACGAATTCAATCGATGTAATATTGTGGGATCATCATCATCATCATCGTCGTTGTCGTCGTCGTCGTCATCATCATCGTCGTCGTCATCGTCGTCGTCGTCGTCGTCATCATCATCATCATCATCGTTATGTTATTGTTGCTATTGTTGCTGTTGTTGTTATTGTTGTTGTTGTTGTTGTTGTGGCCTATATTATTATCATTACAATTGTCGAAGTCTTGTCATAAAATTGCAAAGCTTATCGTTTCGCTTCAACAGTTTGAAGAATAGGAGCTATTGATTATGTAATGCATTCATGCATGACGATTATTTAGAAGAGATCAGAGGATGAGGAAGGGTGGGGGAAGTGGTGTGGGGTGGGGTGTTTGGAGGGGGGATTGGGGGACTTAAGAAGAAGAGACGATGTTCATTCGTCTTTGATTATGTCAATAATTCAGCATACAGTTCAATAATCATCATAATCGTCTGCATGAAAATGGTTTTCCATCGATTCAACACATGACTGAACAAATTCATCTTCTCCAATTCGACTAACGATCCATTAAAAACCATTCGATATGAAATCGATCTATTCCGATTCATTCCGATCTATTCCGATGAAATCCGATCTTTTCAGATCAAATCAAATGCATTTCAATTTATTCATACTGAATCTGATGCATTCCGATCAATTCAGATCAATTCAGATCAATTCAGGCCAATTCAGATCAATTCAGATCAATTCAGATCAATTCAGATCAATCCAGATCAATTCAGATCAATTCAGATGAATTCAGATCGATAAAGATCAATCCAGATCAATTCAGATCGATAAAGATCAATCCAGATCAATTCAGATCAATTCAGATCAATTCAGATCAATCCAGATCAATCCAGATCAATTCAGATAAATTCAGATCAATTCAGATCAATTCAGATCAATTCAGATCGATAAAGATCAATCCAGATCAATTCAGATCAATTCAGATCGATAAAGATCAATCCAGATCAATTCAGATCAATTCAGATCAATTCAGATCAATTCAGATCAATCCAGATCAATCCAGATCAATTCAGATCAATCCAGATCAATTCAGATCATTTCCGATCAATTCCAATCAATTCAGATCAATTCATATCAATTCAGATCAATTCAGATCAATTCAGATCAATTCAGATCAATTAATCCGATCAATTCAGATAATATAATATTTCGGATTCCGATAAATTTTGATTAATTCGATCAATTAAAAAAATTCCGGTGAATTCCGTTCTATTCATTATCAATTCTCGGCAATTCTCATCAATTCCGAATTATTCCGATGAATTCCGATGAATTCCGATCATTTCCGATGAATATTTCCGATGAATTCCGATGAATTCCGATCCTTCACGATCAATTCCAATGCATTCAGATAATATATTCTGATTCCGAATTATTCCGAATTATTCCTATGAATAATTCCGATGAATAATAATTCCGTTGAATTCCGATGAATTCCGATGAATAATTCCGAAGAATAATATTCCGAAGATGTTTTCCAACTCATTTCGATCGGATCCGATCCGATCAGAGAAGCGTTCCAATCAGACGATTCCACTTTGAACTCCCTTCCGATCGACCGTTAAATGAACGACGACGCTCCCTCCTCCTCACTGCGCATGCGCAACAGCCCGACCCACCCACCCCACCACCCATTCCCCATCTCCTCATCACAATTCCCCATCTCCTCATCACAACCCATCATCTAGAGACGACGACGTCCTGTTGGTCCATCTGCGTAATCCACCATCCCCCAACCGCCCACCACCCCTCTCTTCGGGACGAGTCCAAGTCGCCCTGGTGGCTCGGACGGGATTTCGGATGGTGGACCGATGCATCGGAATGATGTCGACCACCGAACGACGGACGGACGGACAGACGGACGGACGGACGGAGGAATTCATTGCGGACCGAAGATCAGATGATAAGCGTCTGGGTGGGTGTGGGGTGGGGGTGAGTGGAAGGAAGGATGTCGTCTGGTCTAATCAGGACACACTTCTTTAGCGCCTTTATCCTCTGATGCCCGAGTAAACAATCGATGACCACAGCAGCTCACTACTAATCTATGTTACTATGGTATTTATATAATTTTATTAATTTATGGCAAGAACTAAGTTTACAATTATAACTGAATGCTGTCCATCCTAAGACGTTTCAAGAATTATGTTTGAAACTCATAATATGCTTAATTGCTTATTCAATATTCCGTGACATAGTTAAATATCATAATAGTAAAAAAAGGGAATCCTTGCAAAAAATCTTGAGCACTAATCCCACGACGCCGCGCCGCGCCGCCGACGCCGACATTTCAGGGCGCCGCCACCGCCGATTTTTGTTGGTCGGCGCGCCGCCGCCGACACTCTCAAGTCGGTGCATAGCTCTGGTTAGAACCACTGTAAATAAATCTGAAACACTACAAAGCCATTATTCCAATAGTTCATTCTTAAAACGCTAAAATGCAAAAAGAAAACTGTTGTCTTTGGCAAGCACTTCAAATATGCATGCACGTACAAACACATGTAGTGTTCAGGTAAGTAAGCAAGTAAGCATATGCTTTAATGTACCAGCTGCAAAACGCACTCTGGTTTACAAGCATATAAAAAAATGACACATCAAAAACAAATGCAAGACAAAACTGGCAGCCATCAGCGTGGTTCCCACCGGTGAACTCCCGCAAACACGATGAACCCAGACGTCGTATCCCCATCCAGAGGTTATTTGTCAGAGTTTCCATGCATAAATACAACATGCATGGAAGCTGGAACAAGTGACGATATTCGCAACAGACGGACCCCTCACCATTCACCAACACGAACACCCCCTCCTTCCTGCCCTCTGCCGTCAGATCCCTCATAAAGTACGGTTCTCTTCACTGTAGCAGCCAACAATTGGAACAACACTCAACTGAGACAATCCTTCTTCGTCTGCTTTATGTCCCATCAATTACTGTATTAGGTATTGCAACAGCTCTCGTGTGTAATATAGACAATGTAACTCTGACACTGTTTGCGCTTTGCTGGGCCAGACCCAAGTCCGAGTAAAGGAGGAGGGTAACATTAATTGTGCTTGCTATCAAAGAGTGTCGTTAAACTACTGCTATTACTACTGCTACAAAATCTTTCAACAAAGAGTCTGATAGTCTGGACATGATATAGAGAGAATGGCACTTTGTATAGAATGCCATGCATTGCATGACAACATGCAAGATTCGTATACAGACTGATACCAAAGTGGAGCAATGGACAAAAGAAGGAGAACAAAGTAGATACTTTATTTGTAACCATCTCCGTCGATTGACTGCATGGCGTCAAGAACTGATGATAAGGAATCGCCGAAGATATATATGAAGATCCGCTGATTATATCTGTATGCCCGTCCATCCATACATCCAACAATCTGTCTGTCTGTCTGTCTGTTTGTCTGTCTGTCTATCACTCTATCTGTCTATTTATCTATTTATCTATATATCTATCTATCTATCTATCTATCTATCTATCTATCTATCTATCTATCTATCTATCTATCTATCTATCTATCTATCTATCTATCTATCTATCTATCTATCTATCTATCTATCTATCTATCTATCTATCTATCTATCTATCTACCTGTCCATCTGTCTATCTATCTCTATCTAAGGAATTCCAAAGTATGACTAAAATTATTTTATATTACATAATAGCATTTTAATAATGATATATTAAATATACATAACATAGGCCTACATAAATACATAGACTATGTAATAATCATGATGAATCATTTTCAGTTCTACGTACACTCCTATTGATGGTTAGTAAAACACGAATGACATGCAATGCATGTATACGTATTACGTATATTATGATAATCTTCTTCTACCTGTTGTTTAGAGAGTCTAATACATATATATATATATATATATATATATATATATATATATATAAATATATAACACGATAACAATCTTATACCTGTTGTTTCGTGTCGCAGGTGTGCCGATGATACATGTGTTAAATCGAAGAGGAAGAAGACGACGTAGTGTTCTGAAGAAGAGATGCGTTGATGATAATTATCTACATCAGCTGCGATGCGTTCCTCTTCTTATTCTTCTTCTTATTCGCTATACTACAGCAACAACAACATCGAACGGTGGATCATCATCATCATCACCATCATCATCGGCATCGTCATCGGCATCATCGGCATCATCATCATCGGCATCGTGTCGTGTCGGTCTCAGTGGCACACTGCTGAGGTGATAGACACGCGTGCGCACCGAGTTACAGTAGACATACATATATACATATATATGTATATATGTACATGTATACGACGACGCCGCATTGACAACACTGAAGCTTCGTCGCGCGAGATGAACACATGCACACAGTCACACACACACACACACACACACACACACACATACACACACACGGAGGAGGAGGAGTAGAAGGAGGAAGAGGAGGAAGAAGAAGAAGAAAAGTGGAGGAGGAAAAAGAAGAGGAGAAAGAGGAGGAGAAAGAGGAAGAGGACTATGCTGCTGCTGCTGCTGCTGCTGCTGCTGCTGCTGCTGCTGCTGCTGCTGCAGGAAGATGACCCGACTGTTTCGAGCTGGTGCAGATAGTGAAGTAAACAGAAACGGACATGATGCTGATGATGATGATGGTTGGCAATCCTCCTCCTACTCCTCCTCTACATTGTCTCCAACTCTCCATGCCTACTCATCCTCATTCACTTCCTCATTCCCAACCTTCTTCTCTTCCTCCTTCTCCTTCTTCAATCCATCCTTCTCTTCCTAATTCTCTCCTCATTCTTCTCCTTCTCTTTTCCTAAAATGATCTCCTCTCCTTCTTCTCTCCCTTCTTCTCTTTATTTCAACCCTCGTTCTCCTCCAATTGCTTATTTACATTATGCATGTCTAGAGTTTGCATTACACTTTCGCTTTTCATCTTTTCTAATTCTCCCTCTTCCTTCAATTTCTCCATATTCTCAGCCTTCACTCTTTTCTTTATAAAGTATTTTATTCCTTTTCTCTTAATAACAAGGATCGTATTTTAAAAAGTACCAAACAACAACAGTAATAATAATAACGTATTTAATACATGTATGTTCAATATTATAGAATATGTCAATCCCACGTACACCACACACAAATTATATACTCTCTCCTATAATTATAAGCTTATATAATGACATATTCATGTATATATACATGTAAGACATGCATACAAAAATATATAAACCATTTAGCATTACATATACAATCTACGAAAATGTCTAAATTATACACACCATGCATATATTTAGACAAAATATATATCGTCTGGAATATAGATGAGCTGATTTGAAGCATACATGATAAGATATATATATATATATTGTATATATGCATATATATGATATATATATATTGTTATATAATCTTTGGTATTTTGTGATATTGTGACTTTTCAGCAGAACGCAAGCCACCTGCTATTACATCATCCAACATTTATATTATGTTATGCATACATTATTGTGTATCACATCATTTAGATTGAATCCTGTCGAATCGAAAGGTCACAGGCAGGAAACAGTTTCATGAATGGCCTTATACTCGATTCTCATGAATGTTATATTTCGTCAGTCATTCTGGTCAACAAACAATTCCGCTTTGGTCAAAGTCGTTCAGCGAAACCTCAATGCGCAAGAATCGTATGAAATGGAAAGAAAGGCAGACTAAACTCAAAGATACATGTACCTGGTTGGACAATGTAACATGTAAAACATTGTATATGGAGACATAATTATTATAGGCTACATGTAAGTTGAAACTAACACTATAAGGTGAACAGTGAACGAACTTTTCAAATGACGAGGATGATGAGGATCATGATACTTCGTACTCATCGCCGCCAAATGGTTGGAGTTGAACCTGCCTGCCTGCCTGTCTCTTTCTCTCTCCTCCTCTCTCTGTCTCTCTGTCTCTCTGTCTCTTTGTCTCTCTGTCTCTCTGTCTCTCAGTCTCTGTCTCTGTCTCTGTCTCTGTCTGTCTGTCTCTTTCTCTCTCCTCCTCCTCTCTGTCTCTCTGTTTCTTTGTCTCTCTGTCTCTGTCACTGTCTCTGTCTCTGTCTCTCTCTCCCCTCTCTCTCCCTATCTTTCTCTCTTGACTTTAGTAATTTGACGTTTAATGAGTGCATTTTATTCTCGAATGCATTCATGGGTGTGACACAGATCGACCGATCTCTGTGCGTGCTCTGATTAACAATAAGAAGATTTATTGCAACGCCCAAGAAGTCCACCCCAAACACACACACACACACACACACACACACACATACACACGCATACACATACGCACACATACACACACGCACATACACACACACACACTCACACACGCACACACACGCACACACACAAACACACACACGCACACATACACACGCACACGCACACATACACACACATGCACACATATTCACACATACACACATACACACACGCACATACATACACACACACACATGCACATACACACACATACGCACACACACATACGCACACGCGCACACACATACACATACACACACACGCAAGCACACACACATGCACACATGCACACACACACCCAAACAAACGCACACACACGCACACACACATACGCACACACAAGCACACACACATACACGCACGCACACGCACGCACAAACATACACGCACACGCACACCCACACACACACACACACACACACACAAGCACACAAACACACAAACAAACAAACACACACGCACACACAAACATACACGCACACGCAAACACTCACACATACAAGCGCACATAAGACAATAACAATACATAATATATGCAATTTTATACATAGGCCTACATGTATATAAATAATAAAAGCTATTTACATACATGTACATAATACTAGAATAATCATTATACATAGAGCATCTACAATCTACAATTCTACATTAGCTGCTGTATATAATTATAATAGATGTACATGTATTCTAATAATGCTAAGGATGAAGGGATGGATGTGTGTGTATTTAAGCGATGCAATGATCAAAAGTCTAACTAGAGGCAAAAAAAATAATATGTTGATGAAAGCAGAGATTCTTCTATCGATGGCGCTACTCGGATGGATCCTCTTCTAAATGTATAATACATGTAGAATGTAGATGGTCTTCGTGCATGGCAGTGCCATCCATGCACGTTAAACTCTTACTCATGCCCTGCATAATATTATTCATTCGCACGTGTGTGTGCTTGTGTGTGTGCGTGTGTTTGTGTGTGTGTGTGCTTTTGTTTGTGTGCATTTGTGGGTGTGTGTGCTTGTGCGTGTGTGTGTGTGTGTGTGTGTGTGCTTGTGCGTGTGTGTGTGAGTGTGTGTGAGTGTGTGAGTGTGTGTGTGTTTGTGTGTGTGTTTGTGTGTGTGTGTTTGTTTGTGTGTGTGTGTGTTTGTGTGTTTGTGTCATTGCGTGCAGGTCTGCTAAATGTTTTGCCTGTCCTCATACGCGGGAATCTGCCTACTTGTCCCTCTGTCTGTTTTTCTGTCTCTCCGACTGTATGTTTGTTTGTTTGATTGTCTGTCTGTCTGTCTGTCTGTCTGTTTGTTTGTCTGTTTGTCTGTCTGTCTGTCTGTCTGTCTGTCTGTCTGTCTGTCTGTCTGTCTCTCTGTCTCTCTGTCTCTCTGTCTCTCTGTCTGTTGCTGAGTGACAGTCAATGAACTACAGTGTTATATGCATCAGACGTGTGTAGAAAGCAGAACAGCGTGTAATTTACTATCCAACCTCCTCTTTATCCACTCCTTCAAATCAATCTCTCTCCTCCAATGCCTCTCCTCCTTATCCACTCTCCTCTTCCCTCACCTCCAAACCCTCTCTGCTGCTCTCGTCTTCTCTTCCCTCTTCTTCTCTTTCTCTCCTCCATCTGCTCACTGTGCTGCCACTCATCTCTCTCCATTCTCTTTCATTACATCTTCCTTCCTCCCTTTATTCCTTCCTTCCTTTAGTCCTTTCTTTTTTCCTCCTTTATTCATTTCTTCCTTCCTCCCTTTATTCCTTTCTTCCTTTCTCACTTTATTCCTTCCTTCTCTTCAACCTTTTTGCCATCCTATCTTCGTCCATATTTCTTTCATCGGTGCTTACGGTCTGAGCAACTACAGCAGTCAAAGCTGATGTTGACGAGAGTTATACACATCACCATCACCATCACTTCTCTTGCTTCTTCTTCTCCTTCTTCTCCGCCTTCTCTTCTTAATCCTCATCCTTCTTCTTATATAATCCTCCTAATCCTCATCATCAACATAAATCATCATCTGATCAGTTCCACGAGAAAGCCAGGTTCAAAGCATTTCTAATTGATTCATCTCAAATAGACTTTATTATTAATTCGTTTTATAATATCATATGCATGTCGCACAAACATGAATACGTAGGCCTATACAGCTACATAAGCCTACACAAATACAAATATGCACACATGCAAACATACATACATTCATCATACATACATACATACATACATACATACATACATACATACATACATACATACATACATACATACATACATACATACATACATACATACATACATACATACATACATACATACATACATACATACATACATACATACATACATACATACATACATACATACATACATACATACATACATACATACATACATACATACATACATACATACATACATACATACATACATACATACATACATACATACATACATACATACATACATACATACATACATACATTACATACATACATACATACATACATACATACATACATACATACATACATACTCACATACATACATACATACATCAAACATTATCTTTACTACAGCCTGTGAGTGTGTGCGTAAGTGCGTGCTCCCGTCGTCAGATAAGCGATATGAAATTCGCCGTCTCCATGCACTTCCGAAAGCATAATAATTATCTCGACCACTTTATTATTATCATAGCGGAGGCACTTCAGGTCAGTCACAACTCAATGGAATGCAGCATTAGGAAACGACGTCATACTATAATATTGTGGAATTTTCAAATCAGTTGCTTCGTTGGCGCTGGCATATTATTAGGATGCCGCGGAGGTGATTAGGTTAAAGCTACTTGGACAGAATGGGTCAGACATTATTGATTAGTTTGACCTCATTTTTGACCCTTCACTGATTCTGTTCAATCTTTACCAGTGAGCTCAAAGAAACCTGGAAAGATGTCTGGTAGAGAAGGAAGAAATGAGGGAGAAATAACGGAGATAAGAGGGAGAAATAACGAAAATATGAGGGAGAAATAACGGATATATGAGTGAGAAATAACGGATATATGAGGGAGAAATAACGAAGATATGAGGGAGAAATAACGGAGATATGAGGGAGAAATAACGGAGAAATGAGGGAGAAATGAGGGAGAAATGAGGAAGAAATGAGGGAGAACTAGGAAGAAATGAATAAAAAATAAGTTAGAAATGGGAAGAAATAAGGGAAAAATGGAGGAAAAAAAGAAATAAATTAGGGAGAAATCAGGGTGAATTAGAAAGAAATTTCACAGATAAATGGAGAAATAGAAGAGAAATACAGGCTAAATGAAGATGGAACAAAAAAATTTAATGAGAAATATGGGAGAAAATGAGTCATCCCTTCAGAGCGAAGAATCTTAGGACTACGTGTGGGAAAAGAAGCAAACGACGAGGCAACCAGGATTGACAACGAGACAACCCAGACTCCTCCTTCATAACCCCCCCCCCCCCCTTCACCCCAGCATCAATTTTGAAGAGCAGCTCGGACAAACATGGCAGACGCGTCAGGCTGACACATAATAAATCAGACGATAGACAAACTAAACGACAGAGAGTAAGAAGAAGGCAGAGAAGAGGAGGATACAAGAAAACATGAAAAGTTATGCACATGCATATTATGTTCGCGTGTCTATGTGTATGTGTCTAGAAAACGACAGAGACAGAAAGAGAGATAGAGGGACGCGGACGTCCCAGACCGACGCCGATAGAGCGGAATAAACAAACAGACGTCAATCGAGATTGAGCGCGAGACTTAAACGAGAGCCGCCGCCACCGACGCCGCTGGAAACGACCGCTACGTGACGCCACTAATCATTGGCTGTTGCGCGCATCGTATCGACCCTGGATCTATGTATAGCGGAGGATGTGGACGAGAGAGAGAGCGAGAGCGAATGGCAGCAGGTCAAGCAAGGCATTATGGGAACGGGCGGGCGAGTATGTGTCTGTGGATGCGTACGTCCGTTCCTTTGTTTGGTTTTGTGCCTCTGTGTGGTCGTGGTTGTGTGCGTTTGTATGCATGCGTGCGTAAATGAGAGTATGCATAGTACGCTTGGGTGATGTTATCTCCAACAGAATTAATGGACTCGACCTTGAACCAGGCAAAGGGTAAAAGAGAAAGGGGCTGCATACTCATCTGCACCCGTGTAGGCTTAGTATACGAGAACGAAAGTCTCATACAAAAAACCCGGTTTATTTGCAATGAGTCATTCATGTGCTTACAAATCTCTATCAGCAACAAATTTGTTCCAATTAAATTATTGTGGCTTCTTGTGTGCAAAAATTCAAGCTACCACAATTTTAGACTTTCAAATCAGTTATCATTAGGCTATATAGGCCTATATCGATCTTCTTAGATCTGGTCATCTTGTGACTAAGATTTGAAAACGAACTCTTTCTATTGCTCAACCTAGATTTCGAAAGTTTCTCTCGATATAATTTATAGGCTATATAGGCTATCTGCATGGTTTGCTAAATCGTTTTTGTTCTTAACAGACTTAACTTAAGATTTGCTTTCAAAGTAGCCTATCCTTTTCCAGATGATTCATCATAGTCAGAAACATTGAATTAATAATCATAATCATTATGCATAGGCGTAGGAGACGGGAGTCCAGAGGGGCAAATGCCCCCCCAAATTTCGGGCAAGTCTGATTTTTCGGGCAAGCAGACCCGGAAAAAAGTTTTTAAAATTTACTTTTTTCCCGGGTTTTCCTGCCCGAAAAATCAGACTTGCCCGAATAAAAAAAGTCGTCATACCTTTCGGGCACAAAAGTAACTGGAAATTTCAGAAGTTTTCGGCCGGATGACTAAAAAAGGTCGTCAGAATTTTCGGGCAAACGTAACGGGAATTTCTCTTAAAGATTTCGGCCGGATGAAAAATTATTTTTTTCGGGCAAAAGTCTCATTTTGCCTCCCCCCCCCCCCAACATTGAAATGTCCCCTACGCCTATGTCATTATGTCTATCGCACGCAAAACCAGATAATAATTCTATATTTATTTTGTTCAGGATTAAACAACATTGAGCCGCTAATACTGATAAGTGACGAGACAAGACTACAGTAACTGTAGGCTTGCGGACGTATAATTTTACGCTCTGTAAAGAAATTGCTTCTAACGCGCCGTGGCCTAATAATTATTATAGTGTCTAAGAGATCACGACAACAACAACGTCTCTCTGGCTGTTCTAATTAACTGCAATAGCCACCGAGACCATAATATTTATTAGCTGTTTATGAACATTAATTGGGTCACGTGGGCATAGGCCTGCCGCCTATCAGCAGGAATAACACAGATCTGCTCGTCCTTGTCAGCGCTGACTTACTTTACCTGAGCATGGCGTAGGCACCATTGGTTGCCAGGATCCAGCTGGCATCGCTCATGCAAAAGCACCTGCGAACCATCTGCCATCTCATTTATCATCCATGTCGTCGTGATTTGCACGACGCCCAGAGTTAGAAGTTCCAATTAAGCCTCTTTTGAAGGTCGATCCTACTCCCTTCGATAAGAATCTGCTGGAAAGTATGCAGTTCCTAGTAGAAGTTTTGTCTCTGGATCGCGTTCATTCACGCTGTTGCTGCTCAATCAATCCACCTGGAACTCTCTATTCCATACCTTCTCATGTTTGCAGCTGCCTTGTCGAGATTATCTATCGCGATAAATTGAAACCTTAGATCTCTTCCAGCCTGCTTATGATTCTAGATGTTTCGTGTTATTGTTTTCATTGTGCATTTCCGCATTGTTCATGTAGAATAACATCCTTTCGTTGTAATTTGTAATGTAGGCCTGTGCATCCTATAAACAGTGGATATTATTTTAGCGGCACGCTCTGAAAGGAATGCAGTATTGAACTTTGTTTTGCTCCGTCTAAAAATAGAACGAGATTTAAACGAGAGTTGTGCTTTTGCCGCAAAATGTCTGCGAAGTATGAAAATTTTAACTCAAATCATTCCATTAATGTTCCGTTCTGAATTTGTTGGCTTAATCTTTTTAATTCGTAGTTTAAAATACGAGCGCTGCCTCGCGTATAATTTAAATATGACTTGTCGCAGTGTGGGGATTAAATTTTACAGCGAGCCGACAGTTGTATAGCGCATTTTAAGGCTTCTGACGTGCGTGTAATTTTGTAAGGAAAAAATGATTGATATAAAAACGACAACGATAAAACAAACAGAAACTCACTCTGTAGACTGCTGACAGAAAACAGTAGAAAGCAGAATGTTATCTGACTTTTTCAATGCGTGTTATTTGGTGTGCTGTTTGGTTGTTTTAGTAAAAAGAGGCGATCTAGTTTTGTTCGAGGCCGGAAGAGCCTAGTCGGTGTTGAATCAGATCATAACTGTAGCCAAGATCAAGGTTAACTTTTTAGTCAATATAATATGGTGCTGTGTGTTTCTTTATCTTAATTCTTGGTTCATAGGGCATATCTTAATGCTAGCCTGTCATGACCAAAGTAGACTCGAGTCAAATTTTAAAATGTTCATTCGCATTTGGTGAATACACTTTATGAATGGTTAATTTTGCAGTGCTGCAATAAGTTCGATGATCACCTTATGTCTAGGATATGCTCAGCTGCGTTTTATCACAACCTTAAAAGTACTTTTCAGCCGAGGTTTGGTCGGGAGCGCTCTTGCATAGTATCCTCGAAGGGGCGCTATATAGATCTCTATAATGAACGAATGAATAATACAGTGTAGAACAATTGGTAGAAAGATCTGGAGAACTGCAAAAATTTACGATGTTTTAAAAAAAATTGAATGGATGAAAGTGCGGCACCTTAACAGATGTTTATTTGCTTGTTTACCTTTACGTGATCTCTAGATGTGGATCACTTTCTACCAGATGGACTTTCCGAAAACGAGAAACGAAGGCGTCTTTGTTTTGAGGTCTGTTGATTACCGCACGGTTGTTTTTCTTAGATCAGATTAGATTATAAGCAGGTAAGTTGACCAATGTTTCTAATCTTCTAATCTAGCATAAACGAAAACTTTTTCATAGCCGCTATCCTGATTCACATTCCATCCATTAGTTGATGGCTGATAACAAAAGAAATCTGCATGCAAACGTTATCATTTGTAAGAGAATCTAGAACTTTGAAATCAAAAATTGGTAAGTAGATTGATGTATTGTATTTATATGTGAATGAGACTAAGATGTAACGTGCAGAAGTACGTGACCTTTAAAACCAGCAACGAGAGATAGGACCTAAGATCTGAATGCTGCACATGCTGCTCAAACTCTCAACAGTTATTCTTGTTATTTGGATGGGGGTTTACGTTTAGAGTGTTCATTTATCAAGCGACAAGTCAACACTTCTCAACTTACGGTGTGATCGTACGTACGCCTTATGCATAGTCTTAGCTCTATGTGTTTTATCGCGGCCTTAAAACCGTCCTTTTCAGCCGAGGTTGTGTCAAGAGTGCTCCTGAGTAGTTGCCTTCAAGTGGCACTACATAAATGTCCATGTAATGAACTAATGACGAGTGCTGAACAAATACGGAAAAGCAACGACACTTTGAGCAAAATGAGTTTTTTTGCCGATGTTGCAGGAATGTCTTCTCGAGCTTCATGGTGAAATGCCGCATCTCGAAGAGTTCGACCAGTTCAAAGTTCATGGTAATTGTTCAAGGTTCATGGTAATTGTTCAAGGTTCATGGTAATTGTTGTGCGAGTCCTTTGTTTATTCAAACGCTATCAGACTCTGTTAATTATAATAATAAGTTTGTTTATTCACTAAACAAAAATGAACTCTAAAAAAGAAGCGACCTGCTTCATCAAATCTTACTAAAACTGATTATCAACCACTGGAAAATATCGTCTAAGATCATTTTTATGTCATTGTTGACTAGTTGTTTTCTGTTCCTTGGGTCATAGTTGCCTAATGGTTAGAGCTGCATGCTTTGTAATACCTGTATATAGGTTCAATCCTATTCCTTCCCTCAGATGGTTATTGTTTAAGGACCTTGAGACTCAAGTCCTTCATTCACAATTGCCGATGATAGTTAGACACCTTTTAAACAGTTTCAACCGATATTATATAAGACCAGAGAGTGTCCATGGTTTGGTATTCCTTGTTACTGTGCAATGGTTACTGTTTACGGACCTTGAGACTCAAATCCTTCACTCACAATTGCTAAGCGGCATCGCTGCACTTGGTCTGTAGATAGTAGAGCTTAATAAATGCTTAGTTGTGACAGCATCTTAAGGACTGGTTATATCAGTGTTTGGATAGTCGTTAAAATTCTGTTTCATTTTCTGTTTCAGTTCGAACGAAAGTGAAGGAGAAGCTGAACGAACTGAAGGTGGAACAAGAAGGAGAAGAAGAAGAGAGGGTCAAGAGGTCAGTCGCTCGTTTTCAACGTGTCGTCCATTTTGGCATATTTGGTTGTTGAAAATGTTGAGAACTTGCGTTCAAATTATACAAGTATGGCAGGAAATGAATTCGAGTAAGACGTGGAAACCTACAAGGTTTTCCTAAACATGTGATATGATTACTAAGAATAATTCATTGTCACCTTGAGATTGCACTTGTGACAGCGCACATGTCTGCTCTTTGTTACTTCTGCCACTTTAATGACGAAGGGCTCTCTATGGTGGTTTTGTAACCATTGCAGCTTGTTGGTAAAATGTCAGGATCCAAGTCTTATTTAGTATATTTTGTTTAATCAGACACATAGGTGTGTTCCAATATTCCAGTGTTCTGCTTCTTTCGTTGTTAGAACTTATTGATTATGTATTTTTTAAAAATATGTTGGTAATGTAATTTGTGAAAAAAGGTCTGATCCGGTTCATGAAGCTATTGATCGTCAACTGACACTTCTGCCAGGATACATCGAAAAGTAATTCACTTTCATCTGACGTTAATATTAGTGACTCTTACGCACTTTTCTAATTTCTTAAGAACCTTGAAATTCATTCATTATTATGAGATCTTGTTAATTCGATGTGATACCAGAATCTTATTAGCGCTGTGTTTATCAATTTTGACCTATTGAGTTCAACACTGCATCACAAGCGTGTCTGTCTGTCTCTTTCTCTGTCTTTGCTTGTATAAATGTTTTTTTCTCTATATCTCTCTTTGCCTTTCTCTGTCTATATCTGCTGAAAAAAGACTTCATGATTGTATTTGATTGCTTTTCAGTGGAACTCATTTTCTTTCTGCAACATTTTTGATTTCTATATGCTTAAATTGAAATGTCTGTAAATTTCAGGTTGAAAGCTGAGGAGGAAGCCTGGGATGAAATGGTGAGAGCAAGAGAGTTGCTCGCAGAAAAAGCACAGGCGTAAGTTTTTCAATTAGTACAGTTTGTGCAATGCAGCAAAGGATGTTCATATGTCAATTATTGTGAGCAGAGTGATCTGTCCTGTATCAACTAATGTAGAAAATGTTTGAATAATTTTGCATGTGAAAGTTGAAACAAATTTACTGGATGTCTTGCTTTGGCTTCCTTTCCCGCAGTGGATTGCCTACAGGGTCTGTGCATTGGTTAGGTAATGTCTATATCTGCGAGAATTCTGTTGTTCAACCTCAGGTCTCTAGCGTCGATCCACTCTTCGGTCGGCGGACAAAGCTGAGCTGGTTTCCCGCTCGCGGATTGCTATTCAACAGCGCCATTCATTCTCGGTCGCTGGTCTTACCACCCTATTACGATGTACTCATTGCCCAGGGGCCTCTGCACCCGCTTCCTTAAGAATCTCAAAAGGTATCTTATTTAGCCCTGGTTGTACCGGGAGCACTTCTGAGTAGCCTTCTTTGAAAGGGCGCTATAAATAAACAGGTACAAGGCAGGTGCTCTAATCATTTGCTACCATGTCTTTCCACTCGCTAGATAACTACTTTTTGCACATTTGATTTTTACTAAATGTAATGTTATATATGCGAAATATAATACTCAAAAGTCTTGTTGTGCACATTTTTTTACGCATAGAATACTCTGCTTTGCAACCAGTTGATGTATAATTTTCTTTTTTTTAGTCATGCTGAAACTGTAGCCGACAATCCGATTGAATTTGAACCGACTTTAGCGATCAGTGAAGTCGACAGAAAACTGCTGAACACAAAGCCCGACTATTGCGCAATGCACCGGAAAGTTGCGGCCGAATTCGAAGCAACAGCCAGTGTTGTGAGTTGTACAGTCTCTCGCTCTTTATTAGTCTTTGCATGGCTTCTGCAAAGACTAATAAAGTTGTTTCGTACTGCTAAGTAGATTTAATCATACCTGGGTTTTCAAGTAGATAATAATTTCTGAATGTTATATATACTTTAGCTTGAAAGGGTGCCATAGCAAATGCAGGAAATAAACACTTTGATTGATATTTGGGCATTTAATTCATGTTAATGTTGATGTAGGAAGTAGGTTTGTTATTGTTATGGAAGTTAGAAGTCTAGATTCGATTGTGGGTTTCAGTTTGTCGTTGCGGCGCAAACTTTATTACAGGCTCTGTGAAATTTATTTAGAAATGAATTTGGTGCTTTTTGATTTTTGTCATTTCAGTTTGACGGCAAGTCAACTTTATAGCATTTTAGATACTGCTTAGCAGTTGTGACCAACAGACCAACACGCAGGACAATAATTATGCAGCCGGAAGGTTGATGGTTCAAATCGACCTCAAGCCGCCGAGTATGGACCCTGAGCATGTCAGTGGCGCTGTAACTAGTGCTCGTACATACAGTACTTAACACTTGTATGCATTGTTTCATTGTTACTTACTGATTATTAATTACTAATTATTTCTGCATGTTTAAGCAGATGGAAGAAATTCCGAGATTTGTCGGCGCTGTTGACGAAGCCGTGAAAACCATCACCAATCGACTGAGTAAAGAAACACTACGACTGCGTAAGTTCTGCACCTTTCTCTCGCTAAAAATCAGCTGTGACCACTGACCTTTATGTTTGCCCCTCCTGCAAAAATCTACGGGCACCCAATGCCACACATGTATTTCACTATTTTCCTGTATTTTCGACGTGCCAAAATTCTTTGGAATTTTAATATCTTCTTTACGTTCAATTTCTTCAACCTGCTGAATAACTCCCATGGCCATGATGCATCTTGCTGATGCTGTAAAGCTGGCACCATCTCTGACTGGCGCTCTCATTGCGGAGTCTTCAACTCCATATTTCTAAAGCATGCCACTTTTGAAAGCTAATAATTGCAGGGCAGCATCGTATTCAGCATGGCAGATAGTTTGGAACCATCGAACTAAAACTGTATTGTTTCTTAGAACCTCTTAAATGCTCGGTTCTGAAATCTTGCACTCAATTTTCTAAGCACTCCTGTTAGATCTCACGAAAATTGGAATCATCTTAGAGTTTCATATTAAAACAACCTGATGAAATGGCATTTGATGAAGTCTGTTACTTGTGAAAAGCCATTATATTTCTATTCCTAATTTAAATTTTCTAAATCAATTAGTTTTCTGTAAAGTAAAAGTAGCAGACATTTCGTGCGACAGAAGTTGAGTTTGGTTGTCTGCTATACTATGTCTGCAGACGAGGAGCTATTTCCGCCGAACGAATACAATCCGTTGGAAATACTGCACAATCGTTTACAATATGATTTCTGAGATCGAGAAAGGGACATCAAGAGGAAGACAACGTACGGTTGGTGATGGATAGTGACATTCTGCAAAGGGAAATGGGTCTACATCACACCTCAGCCTTTGAACCAACAACGTAGACTCGGATGCGTGTATGGGCGTCATTGGTACATTCATTAGATTTCAAACAACTTTTGTGGATGTATCTCCGCAAAGTCGTGGGGTTTTAAATTTCTGTTGTCTGAGCTTTGGTCTTCAGTGAACAAAGCTTGAAGACATCTAGGCATAGTTAATAAATATTATTAATTTCCGTATTATTATAGTTAGATATTTAGGAAGTAATTGCCCTGGCATTGTTACATACAATTTTTTTGTTGCAAGTAGGCCTACTTTAACTTATGACTTTGCCCGTCACTGCTGTCATTTTGTCAAAGACAACGGATGAATCTTATGAGGAGCAATGCTGAAATCCAGTCCATAAATGTAGGCTGTATCTTAGTTAACCGTCGATTGTTTGTTATTAATGTTGCATAGAAGATTGTAATTAGTTAAAAGCAAGACTGGTGGCTGGTACAAAGGCGTTTATTAACATTCGTCAAACTACTTTTAAGAATCAGCGATTGTCCATAACATACATGACTTGTTCTGCAATCATCTCAACATGCCTCTCAAGTAAACACAATGGTTTCACAGATTGTGTTAGACAATGGTTTCACAGACTGTAAGACAATGGTTTCGATGTGACTGCAGATTCTGCTCAGTGGCTTACATACCAGGCACACAGATGCAAGAGAACACTGCAGCAGAACATAAAAGCTCCAATAACAATGGCTAAATTGTATCACATATCTGCCTATTTACACTCCGCATTTACACTCTGCATATTTCTCACAGTCTCACAGATGCAAGTCTACGTTACTTTAAACCGGTATTTGTGCACCATAAGGAGGCATGTATACACGCCTGTGAATAAGCTGGTTCTCGTGACTTTGCTTTTGTGGGCGCTGTAGAAATCTTGAGATTACGATATACTTAAACCCGGATTCTGTAGAAATATGTCTATACCAGTCGTAGATTTCTAAATGCCTATCGAATTCATGTAATGAAGCAAGTTATACAGTAGGTCCGTTTTTTCATATAGGTTGTTGTTCTCTTGTCTCATAGTGACGACCTTGGATAATCGCTCATTGGTCTTATTGTGGTCTGGTTGGAATTGACGGTCGGTCTGGGATGTTCGGAGGACTTTGTGACCCTGACTCGGCTAGTCTCCTGTGAAAAACAACCCATGAGTCATTTTGTAAGAAGGAATTTTTATAAACTAAGCTAGAATTGACGATAACAATGCCTCGGAATTTGGTATTATTTTTAAGTGTCTTGGCGGCCGTAATATTTGACAAGGAGGCAATATCTAATATTCCATGTCAACAGAGTTGAAAAGTCAAACCTGTTTGAATGGAAACTTTCCTTTGAAGTCCAAGAAAAACTGACTAGGATCGTATGATAATATTATTGTATCATACAATCTCTACTCTTTCCCTGGGCCTTAGCCACGATCATAAAGCTCCTTTGTATTCATTAGATTCAAAGATTAGATTTGCTGACTTACATTGGAATGAGAGGCGGAGGAAGGTTAAACGGAATGTTGCCCACGGGTGTTGGGCTCGGCCCCATTCGATTCGGAACACCCGGAGCTGGTCTCGACGGAGCAGATGGAGCGTGACCCGCCGTGATCGATGATCCTTGGTTCATCTTTGGTGATGGAGGTCTACAAACAAGAAGACCCTCATCCATGGAAAATTCCTGTTAACTTGGAAATTTTTAATTTTTTATTATCCATACTCTATAGTGCTCGCGACTTCCATGCACTTAATTCGACTGAACAAAGTCTGCTCTCCGTCCATTTTGCTTGTACCTCTAGAACCGTGCGGCCGTGTCTTCTCAGTGTTAAGATCCTAAACATGGAATGGTCTCCCCTTGACGCTCCGGTCCCATTCAAGAACTCCTCAGACATTTGTCTCTCATCTAAAGAGTTTTATTTGGCCGCGCTGAGGCTGGAAGTGCCTCTGCATGAGGAGTGCCCTTGAAGAGGTGCTACATTCGTTTAATTATGGACAGTAAATCTAAAAACATGGTCACGTAAAAAAGGGAAACGAGACAAAGATAAAATAAATTAAAAAACGGGGTTTTTCTGGAAAAAATGGGGGGAAACAAATTCTATAACTTACAATCAAACTCCATGATACATAAAAAATACTGTTGGCACCATAGGGCTGGGAACTAATTATAAAACATATTTAAAAGAACAATTGCAAATAACAAAGCAGTTGCCAATGCGTCGCCAACACAGACCCGTTGTTCATCATTCTGCCGGTTGGAGCAGCATTTTCCGTCGACTTGATCCAATCGTCGTCAACAGGTGGCGGCACTGGCGTCGAACTGGTCGACGTTGTGACGTCACCGATGATGCTCAGAGCGTCTTTCGTTGCGTGGTACATGCGAAGAATCTCCTCACGTCTCTGCGCTTCGTCCGCACTTTCCTCCATCATCGATGACTAGCACATAGCACACACAATAGGCCTATAGCAATGGTAAAACATCTAGCATCATCAATAATTATGTATAGCACCTTTTCTATTTCTGTAAAAATAATCCATTACGATTTTTTTAATTCTGGATTGACGTCCCCCATCAGTTCGCTCTGTCATCCTCTTGTGGGCATTCCTGATCTTTCTCTCGTCTCGATCAAGACCATGTCTTCTATCGGGGTCGCATGCACTGGGAGCGCTTCCGAATGGCTCTTGCTGCGAGACGCACTTTATAGATGGTCAAATATGATGCAATATTATTAACCTAAACATTGCAGGGTGACCAATAAGTGCAGTGTCATACACATTAGAAATAACAGAAACCATGACTAAAAGAGAGCGATTGATGTAATTCCACTACACTGACCAGGTCTCTGGAAGAAAAGAGCTGAGCGAGTAGATCTGTGTGGACAAAGTCCTTCACCTGCAACAAACTTACAAAGCTTTCATGAGAAACAAAATAACAAATTTATCTATCAACTCCACTGTTTTATTTATTTCTGACTTATTTATCGAATCCAATTCAAGTCGCCGACTATATAGGGATCTTGAGCAAGTCCTTCAATCGTAATTGCTCGAGCGTTTCGGCGTGAAACTCCGACGCAGTGTCCGCGCTACAGTCGGGAGCGCCACTAAGTATCGAGCTAAACTATGTTATTACAAATGCGAGAAGAAAAAATAATAATACCTCGTTGACAATCATGTGCATGATTGTCTTCGGCACCATGTCTTTCTGGGCTTTGTGTACGATTCGTAAATACGACTCGACGAGATTTCGTAGCGTCTCATCTTGCCTTTTCCTTTTGGTCTCGGGATCAATTGATTTAATGTCGTCTAGGTTCACCTATCAATCATCAAAACAATAAACACAATTGTTCACACCTTATTCACACTAATTGTAAGCTACATCACACACAAACACCACCACAGACTGCATACACACGCAAATACAATCATGCAGAGCAAAAACACATGCCTCAACGTATCATTACACTACTTTTTCTCTCTCGTCTTATACCGATGCATTGATTTTAAGCCTGTTGAAACCTAATGGGGGCCACTTCCTATAATATATGCACTTTTGAAATGGGGGCATGGCCGGATTGGCTCCCTGAATCCGCCCCTGGTGTGGAGTCACATTCAGCCTGGAGCTATCCGCCGAGAGATCCGCTGCTACACTAAATTACACGCATGAAAAATAATTACGATTATACTGTGAAATGACAATGACTTACATCAGTGGCAGATCCAGAGCTGTTTCAAGGGGGGCCAAAATCTTACATCTTGGGCGGGAAAAAGGAAACAATTTTCGAAAGTTCGAAAAATAGTGATCGGTCGTTGAGGAAAAAAGTACTTTTCATCCGCCCAAAAAGGATGATGACCTTTTTTTTAGTCATCCGGCAAATTTTTCGAGAAAATCCCCATTTCATCCGCCAAAAAAAGTTGATGACCTTTTTTATAGTAATCCGGCAACTTTTTCAGGAAAATCATACCATTTCATCCGCCAAAAAAGTTGATGACCTTTTTTTTAGTCCTCAACTTGAAACCCGAATGGGGGGCCACGTTCCGTGCAGTTTTCAGAATAGGGGGAGGGCCAATATCCATTACACCCATATTCGTATTGCTAATTTCAGACCAAATGGGGGGGCCACGTCCCATGGCAGTTTGAAATGGGGGGTCATGGCCGGATTGGCCCCCCCCTGGATCCGCCCCTGACTTACATCATCTTCCGCTTCAACCTTCTTCTCCGGATAGACTCCAGCACGAAGGAAAGACGCCTTCCAGCTGTCCACCTCCTCCTGACTCTCGGCGGAAAGTTCCAGCTGCTTGTAACCTTTGTAGACGTTTCTAGCAAAGATTCAACCACATAATTATTATCGTATGATAAGAATCTTTCTCAGAAAAGCTCACTCCTCCAAAGATCTTTTTCAGAGTTGTCAAAAAATCCATCCATACCCTGTTGCACTGCGCTCATTGCATTTCTATTCCTACAGAATCCGAACTGTCCTATTTAGCCGTTGTTGCGCCAGGAACACTTCCGAGTAGCCTACTTTGAAGAGGTGCTATACTAAATATCTTTAATAAAATAAATGTTTTCATCGGTCCATTGGCTTTTCCAACCTGTTTTCGACGTTGAAGAGAGCGTAGTTACATCTGCGAGACATGAACCCAGCTTCAATATCACGAAGTTTCAGGTTATTCAGCGATAGCATATACTTCTTATCTTTCTCCTACAAAATCAATAACTTCAGCTACCCATGATTCACCACAACCATAGGCGGAAACTTAGGGGGGACAGAGAGATGGTCCCCCTCAATGAATGTGTTGGGGGACCGTTCATGCATTGTTCCCCCCCCCCAATCGCTAAGTATAGGACATAAAAAGGTCATCAACTTTTCGACAGAGAAAATGGTAGGTTTTCCTGAAAATTAGGCCAAACGACTAAGAAAAAGGTCGTCAGAAATTTCGGTCGCAGAATGAAAGATGGAAAATTTCGTCGGCGACTCAGCCATTCGTCCCCCCAAAATTTCGCGTCTTTCCTTTGCCCACTCGTTCGTGCCCCGCAAGTTGCAGACCAAGTCTCCGCCCATGACCACAACAACAGTACTGGCTTGAGAATACCCATGCTTATTGTCTTAAAATCTGAGCACCATGACTTGAAAATGTAATGATGACGATAACAATTGCCATGCCTAACGTATCATGTCAATTGCAATGTAAAAGTGTCAGATAAGATTACGCAATTCGATTATTTAAGACAACTTAAGAACCTGCATCATAAAACGTATAAACTGCAGTTCCCAATTCTCTGTTACTTAAGAACCTTAAAACTACTTTATTTAGCCATGGCTAGACCTGGAGCGCTTACCTAGCCTACCTTGAAAAGGCGCTATGTAGCCTACATTTCGGAAATACATAAAATTGAAATTCGACGACAACGAATAGGCCTACCTCTTCATCTGTAAACCACATCAAGTTCTCGGCCGTCAGGACAAACCAGAATTTCGTCTTTCCTTCTTTCGACATACGGATGTTGTGAAGTGTCTGCCAACCCTTGCGTATCACCTGTCAATCAAAATACACATTATTTTACCAGAGTATCTCACCTGTCAATCAATAAACATCATAGAGCACTTGCCAATCATCTATCGAGCTGTTGTCTCTTTTCTCATGCAATCAAATAATCAGTATCCATACAAGAAACAATTCATTCAATTAATCAATCAACTGATGAATCAATCACACCATTTCTCATTGGTCAATCAAGCAATCAATTATTCGATTGAAGCGGCAACATATCCACTCGCCATTGACAGACACCGACAGACTTCGTAAGAAACTGAACCGATTAATTAGTAGGATTTTAAATTTTTAATTAAATAAAACTTAATTAGCATAAACACAGCGGACATTACCCTAAAAGGAGGAGGAGGAGAAGAAGGCAGACTTGGAACCATGACTGACCTCGATGCCAACTTTGCGTTTATTTGCAGCATCGGAATTCTGCTGTGCGCTGAAACAGAAAGATGGACAAAAACATCAGACAACATAGGCCTAGGCCAACATCATTACTCTCAATTCCAATGCTTTCGGATAAACCCGATAAAGCGAGTTTATGCTTAGGATTTATGCATCAGTTTAAACTTAGGTTTATAATTAGGCCTACGTGTGCATTTTAGACTTAGGATGACTCGTGTGTTTTTCATAGATGCAGGCCTATGCATGAGACTACACTTGGAATTACGCACGAGTCTACATTTCCGATGACACATGCAGAAAAACCTGATGCTGGTTACTTTGGAAATCCGACAAAATCCTCATGGTTGGTGTTCATGTAAGCCCGCTGGATATCAAGCATGAGAATCAGTTGTTCTTTCGTCTTTTGTTCTTGTTCTCTGATGCGTGTGTTTATGACACGCTCCGATTCTTCGCGAAGATTCGGAAACCGCATCATCTGGAAACGCACAGCAGAGCACACTCCCAACGCAAGAAATAAATCTGCATGGTGCTATATAGATGCTGCACAGCTGCAGTCATAGTATATTAATTACATCATGAAAGAACCATCCACGTTCTGATTACGGTAGGCCTATTTAGAATTAACCTAAGACACTAAAAAAAAACTCTGAAAAAATACCAGAAACTTAAGCTATTAATCAAAGAAGATCAAATTAAGTAGGTAATTCAGGATTATTAAATTAAACCATTTTCACTAACAAAATTAATGGTGATCTATCGCTTCAGCATTCTGAATAATTAATTCGCCTGGCACAGTGCAATCATTTCCCATCAGTCCGAATTCTACTTTGGTAAGGAACCTTTTCATCAACCCAGCTTCTATATAGGCAGCAAAAGATTTTTGATAGATCCAATTTCTGTTTAAATAATTATGTTTAATCAATCCAGCTCCAGTTTAAGCAGGAATCTTTTCGTCGATTACACCTCAATTTAAAGTCCTAAGTAAAAAATCATCAATCAATAATTTAGCGAGAATTATTTCGTCAATCCAACTTGTAGACCTACGCGACCAACGCTTAAAAACCCATGCAAGGCAAATAAATCAAATTAATCCCAGGTAATAAAATTAATTAATTAATAGCGGATAATTAAGTTCATCAACAATAATTGAATTAATAAATTAGGCCTACGGATAAATCAATAACTAAATTATTTCCACATAATTAAAGTAATTCACACGTTCCTTTACATGATCCACATGCAGTAGGGCCTATAATATTATAGGCTATAGGGCCTACATAGCACATGGTAGGCCTAAGCTACGTAATAAACCTGAATTTTTATTGACCTGCCAACCAGAAATTAGCCTATATTAAAAACCAAGTTAGCCTAACAGTAGCCTAATGACATCGAAAAAACAAGTAGGCTTAGAGTAAAAATCAGATTAGCTACAAGGGATAAAAAGGACCATGACCCTAAGAAACCTGGGCTCCGCTAGTGGGCCACATGTACAATTTTGGCAGACGTAATTTTGAAACACAAGTGTAGACCTAGGCCTACTTAATTCTAAACTAGTTGACTAAGTTAATCCAATTAATAAGCACATGGTAGCCTACCTAATACACTAATTAATTGGTCTACATGGTGTTTAGTCGAACCTTTTCGGTGCATTTGTGGATGAGAGTTGTAAGTTCGTTGACAACCATGTCAACACATTTGAGCGATGGTTCTCTCAATCGCTCGATCTGTTTCTTAACGATCATCTCAAAGTCAAAGGCCATCACGGCCTTGTCATGTGCGACCAGACCAGTTCTATAGAATGACAACAACAACAACAACAACAACAACAACAACAACAACAATAACAACAAAAACGGTTGTCTTATGCAGGCATAAAGAACAAAAGCAACGACACCGGTTGTCTTATGTAGTAAAGAGAGAACAGCAATAGGCCTAACAACAGTTGACTCGGATAGTGCGTAGAAACCTACAGCAATGACAACAGTTGTCTTATGCAAAGCAACAGCAACAATGATTGTCCTGTGCAGTGCATGAAAACAGCAACAGTTGTCTTATATGCAGCACATAAGAGCGTTTGAACCGTTCCTGCAACATGACTCCTACAGCTCTTACCTGATGGGGCGAATGCAACAGAGATGAAGCAAAAACTCTTCCCGCAATTCGTTCTCATTAGGCCTATATTCGATCTGAAAAGAAAACAACCGTTACAATGAATGTTATGTAGTAAAAATCGAATCTTTCAATTCATCTAGTTTCATCTAGGCCCTAACTGAGGCTTACTCAGTGCTTAAAGTGTAGGAAAAGAAGTGCATGGACGCTCCTCACCTTTCTCTGTTGTGCGGGCCAAATAAGTGGCTGGACGGTGTGCAGATTCCAAAATAAGTGCCTGGACGCCGTCCATGACCGTCCAGGCAACTTTAAGCCCTGGGCTTACTCCAAAATCGATTTAACAACTTACTGGACGCCTCCTTACCATGCTCCAATTTCACGCTTACCTTGACAAGTTGGAAAGGAAAGCGCTCGTGAAGTATTCTGTGGATTTCTGCACCACCAGACTTCGTGCTCACTTCGCCATCAGTATCTTCAAGGCTCTTTTCCAAGTCATGTGCAAGCGTTGTCACCATCCTAACGATCAATAAAAGACAAGAGGGCATGCATACAAGACATGTTATTTAAGACATGTTATTTGAGACATGTTATATGAGACATGCTACATGAGACATGCTGCATGAGAAGCTATAGACATATTAGCCTTGTTAGGTGCAAGCGAGGTTCCTTCTCATAACATTTAGGCCTATTAACAGATATCAGACTGAGATCGAACCATATGACATCCTTAGGCCTACGACTGAAAAGTAACCCTTACAGCTGAAAGTCGACCTTACAACTGCAAAGCTGTCCTTAAAATTAATCTGAACTGTTGTCCTTGCAAATTGGAATGTTGTCCTTTCAACTACACTGTTGTCCTTACAACGCAACGTTGCCTAAACTTACCGCATCATTGTTTTTGAGGTGCGAATGGGGTCATCAGGACGGAAGTTCTTGAACTCTTCCACCTCCTTCTCCATCGAAAGCAGTTGCGACTGAAGTTTGTTGCGGAGGTTGGGAAGCGTGTTGCGGATGTGGTTCGTCAGCTGCTGGTTGAGGGTTCTCTGAAGATATGGAGTGCCCATCCGGTCGGCCATGTGTCTAGATGACGAATCGACAGGCATATCATTCGGCCTTTGATCACTTCTGTTGTACACAAGCACGCCAATGATGATTGATTGATTGATTGAATGAATGAATGAATGAATGAATGAATGAATGAACAAGTGAGCGAAAGTGAGTGATCGAGTAAACTATTGAGTGACTTGGTGAGCAAATTACCGAGTGACTAAGCAAATAAAGGAATGCGAGTTAGCAAGAGTGAGTAAGAGTGAGTGTGAGTAATTGAGAAAATGAGTAAATGAGTGCTTGAGCGAGGTGTGATTGTGCAAGCAGCGAGTAAACGAATGTGTGAGCGAGACATGTTAAAGTCAGCCAATAACTTTTCCCATACATCCTGCCGTTTCCTCTTTCCATAATGACTCGAATCATTATTTTGCAACTCACTTGTAGGATGGGTGGCAGAGGAAGAATTTCCTTTCAGCGTCCATAGCGGCTTTTATATCCTTACGTCCATCAATGTCCTTTTGACTGCGGTTGACGACACCAATATACCCTAAACGGAAAGCAAATTCAATCTAATCATTCCAATCTGATTATAATCTAATCACTTCTATGGCAACGTCATGTCAATGACATCAGTCATTGTTGGTCCAAATGAGACCATGGCAAAAATTCAGAGTCTGTTAGGCTATAGAAGCCCTCATTTAAAAAGCACTGAAACCCCTGTACACCAAGTCACATTCGGATGATCGGATCCTTCCACCCATAGAAAAATACATCCAAAGAAAAAAGAGGAAATAAATGAGGAAAGAAAATCAACGGAAATTCTCGTGTGTACCTCGTCTCAAGGGAAGAAGTTTGTTTTCCAGGATCTCCCTCGCATCCGTTCCCTCATCCATCAGATCCAGTTTCGTTATCACTCCGATCGTACGCAGACCTGACCAAAAGGAAGACACGCAGAAACATGTCACTAATCAATTAATAGTAATTATTTAACCAAGCATTTTCTTTATTAATCAAGTGCTGATGATAGTTTGCTGGACATCAGGGCTTTTTAACGTGCAGTTGTACACAAAATGTGCAGTAACTGTAATAAATGGATTTGTGCAGTTGTAGAAGCATTTACATTAGCCTACACTACATTACATTCTGCAAAAACCTCCTTCTTTTTCAAGTCTCTGGACTGGCATCACTCCAGAAACGGTGGACATGGAGTCAACTGTTGTGAGGCGTTGCATAGAGGCATAAGACTGACCTTGTGGGTCGACCTCCTTCGCTATTTTGAGGGCGTCGGAATTGGCGAGGTCCGCGTTGGCCGGAGAGATGGCGAGGATGAGGCAGTTTTCTTTCGTGATGAACTCCATCAGCATATTACGGATCTGAATCTCAATGTCTGGCGGCTGGTCACCCACCGCAACTTTCGTCATGCCAGGCAAATCGATTAGCGTCAGATTCAAGACTATAAACACATATTCAACACAAACAATTGCAATTGAGTACATTAATTGTCTGTGTCACTCTGCATCACCTTCCTCACTCTCTCCCTCTTCCTCATTCTCTCTCTTTCTTTCTTTCTCTCTGTCTCTCTCTCTCTGTCTCTCTCTCCTCTCTCTCTCCTCTCTCTCCATCTCTCTCCTCTCTATCTCTCTCTCTCTGTCTGTCTCTCTCTCTCTCTTTCTCTGTCTCTCTGTGTGTGTCTCTCCTTTTTTAAATCTGTCTTCTCTTTCTATCTAGGGCCTATCTCTCTTTTTCAGCATGTGTGTCTCTCCTCTTTCAATAATGATTTCAATAATGATTAGTTTCACCCACTTGCTACTTATAGGCTATAGATAGGCTCCATCTTCAAACCGTGCACATCGACATTTATTTTAAAAAAATTGATACAACAATTTAAAAAATGATATTCTCTCGCTAACCATTGGGTGAGTAGACGCGCAGATTGATTGGAATATTACTGATCCCTTTGTTCGATCCAGTCGCTCGATCCGTTTCATCTTCGATCTCTTTGCGGACGAGATCGAAGTCAGTGAAAATTCGTCCTTTGCAGTGCACAAACTCGGCATACTCTGCAAATGATTTTAAATCTCTGACTTGTACATCAAATCATCAGCTCAACTAATAGCCTACCGTAAACGAAATTCACTGTGGTTAAAACTATATAGCTGTAAAAAGCGGTGGCCTACAACTAGATATATTGGGTCCATAGACGTACCCCCTACAAGCTGAAATCTTGTCATGATAATTATCTTCTAGTGGAGCATCACAATGTTTGAATACAATAGGCCTACAATACAAAGCACAATAATATTTGACACCAGTCTAAGCCGAATAGGCCCATATTAAACACTGGAACGCTACCGTACCATACTTTGAAGAAGCTTACTATAGTATAGCCTATAGGCTACTACTCCCCTTCTGCTTCTCTAACTCATTGCTCCAACAGAAACATCAATCTTTTTATCACCATGCATTTCATGATAACCATGTCCCATACTAAGAAACCAGGTCAATAGGCTAAATGATGGCACTAACCTAGCCTACCACCTCCAAATTAAACAACTCATATTGTAAAGCTAGTCAAAACACTTGACTAATAAAGTCCAGCAGCTTCAATAACGTTTAGCCTATAGCTTAAAAGAGAAACCAGTAATAACCTTGTTTTGCAAATATTAGCTGCAAGACCAATGGTCGTCTTGTGACAATTCCAGACCCTCGTGGCAGGAAATCCCTACAGAGTCACGAAACATAACAATCAGTTTATGATCGTATTTTATTCCATTAAACTTTAAAGTCCACATAAATCGAAACAAAGCATTCAAATGCAACTAAAAACTCAGTACAACAGTTACCTGGCAACATTTAGGCCTATCTAATCAATTTGCATAAATCCTCTGTGATGGATGATACCACAAGATTCCGAAACACAAGCACACATTAAACATTTTAGGTATAGACCTACATATAGCATGTGCATTTTGTGCACATTAAATATTTAGGTGGGTGCTAAGGGTTCGGTAGCAGCCAGGTCCACGTTTGGAGTGAATGGCAGCTATAAATGTGCATGGTGGAACGGTGGGTTGTCGGAGGGGCCCATTGGGGGGGAGGTATTAGCCTTAATGCAGCCCTGTCACCACACTACAAACGAACATTCAATGTCTGGGTGGAAACCACCAGGCATGTGAAAAGCCTTGACCAAAATGTGGATGACCAACAATATAATATTTATAGATACAATTACAACTTTATTCAGCTGGTAATTTGAAGTCAGTAATAATTTATTATATATGCAAAAAGACGTAAGTCATAAACTTTCAAATATATAACTGTCCTGTTTGCCAGTGTTTGGGCTCCTAAAACTCGCCCGAACGTGCGATCAAATCCCCGAAACCCGAATCCCCGAAACGAATATCAGCCGCTGCGCCCCCCCCCCCCCCCAACTCGATTTTCGCACATCAGCTAGGTACTTCCATTTGTGGACACCAACCAATAACGACCAGCAACAAGGTTCCGCCCACATAATGTTCCGAGTAAAAAAGTGCTGGTCATTGGTAGCCTATAATAGACAGTAGTAGCCTAATCGACTTACCTCGATCCTGAACGATTGAGTAATTAAATCCTGAACATAACCTACACAAAATTAGTCCGTTAAGATCACAACAGTTAGCAAATGAATCAGCCATCTTAAATGCACCCACCGCCCGACGAAGTTCTCCAACACGCTACTCTTTCCGGCACTTTGGCTTCCAACGACGGCGATCTGAGGCAGATCAAGGGTTAACGGAACGCCAAGAGACGCAAAGGCATCCTGTAATCGGTTGACAATTGGGATCAGCTGCTGCATTCCCACATTGCCGGCCATTTTTCCCGTTTTTCTCAAGCTTCATCCGATTTCCAATCGACTTCGCTTAATAATAATAATTAAGAATTTAAGAGACAGTTACGCTATTAAGACATTGATCATCTGACGGGGATATTTGATCTATGGCGTCGTGTCAAAAAGATAACGACGGGTCTGCCTGCGACGAAACCAAATAGGCCTATGTCTGGACTAACTGCTGAGGAATTAAACATATGCACCTAGGCCTACTTACTATGCTGAGATTCGATCGATGACGACTAGGTCTACTCACCTAGCTCCTGCTTATAAACAAACGGCGTAGAGCGGCGATCAGGACTGTGACTAAGCCTGTCACAATCATAGACTATTATTATAGGACCTAAATATAGGCCTATCCAGCATTTCAGGCTTCGCCAACAATTACTCACCATGGCAGCTTGTAGACCAATATGCATTTCGTAATATGCATTGCTTAGGCCTACTCACCACCAGGCATGCTAATAAATAAACGTCGCAGATCGATCAGCACTGCACCTCAGAGCAACGATCGAGTCTTCCATGCATAGCATATTCTCGATCGGCTTCACCACACGGCTAAGGAAGCTGAATGTCTTCCAACATGGTTTCTACGCCTGACTGCGCCAGGATACTTTGATCTTATCTTGTTAATCTATCAATAGCCAGCTCTCATGTTTCAGCTCAATGAAGAACAGCCATCATACTTCCTGTTGCCAAGGTGACTTGCATGTGCCCTTCGTGATTTCGGCTCTTATAAGTGTTAGTGTACCGTACCTCTAGCCAACTCAGCCATGAGTACACCGACCGTACACTGCTGGCGGAAAGATGAGACGGTGAGGAAGAGAACTGGTCCCCCACCCTCATAATGCCGAGGCTAAAAAATCAAGTCGCTAACACTTCATACCAATATGGCAGCTGCAGCTTCTTCTTTTTCGTCTTTCACATACATGTAGGCTATATGCAAGCATGCATAGTTGCATACATATGCACAGATATTATGCATATTATAGGCCTATATTATTATTGTAGGCCTAACGATCCCTCGGATTCCCTCCTAATAAAAATTCAAAACAACAGTCGTTTCTTGTTTAGATGGGTAGCCTATAATTAAAAGGAACCGTTAATTGATAGGCCTGCAATTAACCAACCGAAGAACAAATTTAACGCTCAATATCAGTCGAATGAGCACCGAACATTCGTCTTCAGCGAAGCAACGAGCTCACGACGAGACATAACTTAACGAAAGACACCGTAGCCTACGTATGTCGGTGTAGCCTACCAAGAAAAGTCTCTACTATAACGTTAGGCATAGGCTACGTCAACGATAAGCTCACACAGCAAAACTATTAAATCAACAGCCAAGCAGCCGAAAACATCCGAGTGCCCTCACGCCTCCTAAATTCTCTCCTTATCACATTGACCCTCTGGTACGAGATGACTCATACGTTTTTTTATGTCCTAAAGTTCTGCATTAGGTTATCACGTTGACCGCCTGGTAAGAGATGACTCATAGGCCTACGGTTTTTTTGCGTCGTGTAGGCTACAAGATAACTCATATCATACAATATGCCTAAGGTGAACGAAGCGTAAGTTGACTTGACAGCAAAAATTGACTCGGAAAACGCTTATCACCCCAGATGCGTGGGGGTGGGTGGGCATTGGATGACGCCAGGGTGGGGTCGGGGTGGGGATGGGCCGATAAGGAGTGAGGTATGGGGTAGAGTTGGGTTGGGGTGTCATGGAGCCAGGGTGAAAAACCAAGTAAAACATTAATTTTTCAATGAATTTCGTATGTTGAACATTTTTCAGGTTGGGGGGAGGTGAGTGATGGATGGGGTCGTGCGGGTTTGAGCCGGGGTTGGGTAGGCGGGGTGGCATGGGAATGGGTTTGGGGTAGGGCCGGGTGGGGGTGGCGAAGTGGGAGATGATATGATCTGTCTGCAGACGAAGAGCTATTTCCGCCGAGCGAATACAATCCATTGGAAATACTCCACAATCGTTTACAAAATGATTTCTGAGATTGAGAAAGGGACATCAAGAGGAAGACAACGGATGGTGATAGGCCTAGATCTATAGCGACATTCCGCAAGGGGAAATGGGTCCACATCACACCTCACGGCCTCTGAACCAACCACGTAGACTCAGACACGTGTGGGCAGTGGCGTAACAACCATGTAACGAAGGTGGACAAAATCCACGGGCCCCCGAGCTCCAAAGGGCCCCCGAGCTTATTTTAGTAAAAAAGTTCCATGTACTTTTTCAGAGTTCTTTGTTTTATAGTTAGTTTCAGATTGTAGAGTCTGACCATAATGTAGACATTGTAGACCTATAGCCTGGATACGACGGAAATGATAAATGATACGCATGTGTCGTGTCTGTCGGGACTGCATGGGTCATCGGATGTGAGAGCATTTGACCCGTAGCAGACATCAACACTAAAAGTCTTAGTTGTGCGTTAGGGGTGGAGCCTACGGTTAGGGTAATATTGTAGCCTATACGTTCATCCATATTAAGGAGTGATGCTTGAAATAATAGTATCTGCTTTCTTTTCGGCTCCTAATTCTTGCTGTCTGTGTGTGACACTGTGTGTGTGTCTCTCTGTCAGTCAGACAAAGAGAGATAGGTCTGTCTCTCTGTCTGTCTGCCTCTCTCACTCTCTCTCTCTCTCACTCAGTGTGTGCAATGTGTGTAGGCTACCTGTCTTTGTCTCTGTCAATGTCTCTATACGAGTCAAGCGTTGAAGTGACTGGTACACACTGCACATTGCAGTGTTCATTCCTTCGCGCTCATAATAGCAGTCACTGCATTAATTCAGTTACTTAATTTATCTGGAACATCACTATTGCGGTGCCTAAACGAAAATAATCACCAAATAAGATGAATGCCATAAAACGCAGTACAGTTGTGGCAGTCAGAAACGAGCAGAGAAAAATCGAAAAATTGAGGCTGCCATGGTCGGCACTCCCTCCATCAATTTGTTTTTTAAGATGCAAATTCCAAGTGCCGATATTCCTGCAGCTGCTGCAGTTATAGCGGAGAACGCAAAGAAAGAAGTCGATGTTAGTCCAATTTGTTCCGAAGTGCCGACAACTTCCAAGGAGAAAAAGGACATTACTAAATATAGGTGAGGAAAGTGACAATGCCTCCAGGTTCTTCTAGCTATCACATCATGTCGTCAATGCCTGAATTGGCCACTGCCTGTGTGCTCTTTGTCACCCTTCCAGTCACCATCGCCAGTGCAGAGAGTTCCTTCCCAAAATTGAAAATAATAAAGACGCTTGAGAAATGGAAGCTGGATGAAAGTTTTTTACAGATGAAATGGAGACTGGATTGATGAAAAAACGCAAGGGAAATGGAAGCTGGACGAAGGTTCTCTTACAAGTGAAATAGAACCTGGATTGACGAAAATAACTCGTGAGAAATATAAGCTGGATGAAAGTACAAATTTTGGATCTAAAATAGAAGCTGGATTGATGAAAAAACGCTTAAGAAATGGAAGCTGAACTAAGGTATTTTTATATCTGAAATCCTACTGACATTCATAAAGCGAAACTTTACGAAAACTCACTAGTAGGCGTACACTATTGCGCTGCCAAAATTGCTTCAGATAATAATTACGCTTTTGTTTTAAAATGGCCATCTAGGGCCTTCTAGGCTAATTGTTTTCACTGTTTAGTTCCGTTTATGGATAGGGCCCCCAAGCTGAGAATGTCCACGGGCCCCCGGCTCAGTTGTTACGCCACTGCGTGTGGGGCGTCATAGGTACATTCATAAGAATTCAAACAACTTTTGTGGATGTATCTGGGCAGACATGGGGTTTTAAACTCATTGTGGTGTGAACACCGGTGAATTAAACTGAAAGACATCTAGGCATAGCTAATACATATAATTAATTTTCTTGTTATTATATTTATATTAAGAAGTAATTTCCCTATATTGATACCTACAAGGCAAATACTTTGGCGTTTTTATCAGTGCTGTAATTTTTTGCCAAAGACAATGACGGATACAGAAACTTTGGACGGGGGGGGGGCCAAAAATTCTTGGTCACGATACATGGGAATTTTAAATGGGGGGCCATGGCCGGATAAGCCCCCCCTGGATCCGCCCTTGGACAAGGACGACTGAAGCCTCGGAGAAGCGATGTTGAAATCCAGTCAATGAATAGTGACTGTAGTTCCGTAGTTAACAGAACCCCGACTGTTTGTTGAGATAGAAGATTGCAATTAGTTCAAGGCAAGACTGGTGGCTGGTACAAAGGCATTTATTAACATTCGTCAAACTACTTTAAAAAATCAGAGTGTCTCCATAACATACATGTGACTTGTTCTGCAATCAACTCGACTTGCCTCTCAAGTAAACAGATTGTATGACAACGGTTTCACAGATTGTAAGACAATGGTTTCACAGATTGTGTAAGACAATGGTTTCACAGATTGTCTATGACAATGGTTTCACAGATTGTAAGACAATGGTTTCACAGATTGTGTAAGACAATGGTTTCACAGATTGTGTAAGACAATGGTTTCGATGTGACTGCACATTCTGCTCAGTGGCTAACATACTCGGCACACAGATGCAAGAAAGCACTGCAATAGAACATAAAAACTCTAATAACAACGGCAGATTTTTAAAAACCAACCAACTGTTAGCATTACCAGCAGTCAATTAGATTCTAGTCAAAAAAGAATACAACCAAATTTTCTACCGTTGATAATGGGACTTTACTCTTTCTACAACAAGATTGATGATTTGAAACGAAACTTTTCTGCCAACATGGCTGCCAGTGTTCTGCACAAAAGAAGTGAATTATACTAAATTTGATGCAAAGATGTTCACAACAAATGTGCAAGGGCGACATACAGATATTTTATGCAGTTTTGAAGTGATTATCAATCATTTATAAAAAGAGGTCACCGTCTTCAAGCATCATTATTTTGTTCTAACCTTTTATCCGTTGTTGTTAACCTCCATTTTTTTTATATTAACCCTCTATCGATGAAAAGGTGACCAATTTAGCTCAACATTAGAATGTTCAGTAAGAAAACAAAGCATTTTACGTTGGATAAATTGTAAGCAAAACAAATACAGAACATAATTCAGTTGATTAATATTTAACAAGTGTAAACCATAGCATGCTAATTTGTGTAGACACAATCATTTCACTCTTAAGACTTCGAATAAATGTCTGTAAGCCCACATCTGACCTTCAAATAAAAACAAATGAGGCGTTGAGCGCCAGAGTGGCCTAACCTCTAGGAGGGGTTAGGCCACTCTGGCGCTCAACGCCTCAAATGTCCTATGATTGATCCATTTAGTGTCGACTTTTCCATGTACACATTTCAATTGAAATTCACTTCCTGCTGGATGCATTACCTGGAAACAAAGTTGGAGATATCCGCTCTAACTTCTTCCTGTTAAAAGGCTCAGTACATATGTCCCACGACCCAGGTTTTCATTCTCAGTGGAAACTTATGATTAGGAAACTTGACAAAATTGATTATCTTATTGATTTTACGTACAAATTAGAAATACGGTTAATTAGACGTTTGATACTCTGTTATGTACCTCACAAGTTTCTGGCTTCAAATCTTTGGATATTATAGAAACGGAATTTGTTTAATGAGAAGGCAAAACCCAGTTTTTCAATTGATACCTTCGGAGGATTTCTGCATTTTGTCAGTCAAAAAGTACAACGAAAACAGACATTAAGGACAAAATAATAGATGGTTTCAGACATACACTTATGGGACTGTTGACAGGTTTTCATTTAACTAACTTACAGTATATAATTATTTTAAGTTTGATTGAGATGTGTTGATGTACAGGGCCATGACAAGGATGAACGCCTGACATGAATATCATATCAAACAGAATGCCTTAGAAAAAGGAACGGATCATAATATCAGATTAAATGTGCAGACACAATAGTAATGCCAGAGAATGCTCCTTCTATTTACAAAATATAGCTATTGTCTGCAAGTCAACATTACAAAGTGTATCGTAGAAGGGACAAGCCTTCCAAGCATCGTCTGATTCTAAGGATGTGCGAGAACCTACATTCCACGTTCATTCTCAGTAGTTATGGTGGATGAATGGTACTATGTACAGATTCCTGCGTTCACAGTTGCTACTAGTGTACCAACACCATGTTACACTTCACACAAATGCTATTTAAAGCTATTTCCACAAAGTAGTGAAAACACAGAGGCCAGTTCTTCAGCACGGTTAAATAATAAATCTTGGAAGTGATTAAATACGAAAATAGCACAATTCAATTCACTGGATCCAATATAAGAACTAGATTACTTATTTACAGGTTCCGACTAGACGGAATAGAAAAAAGAAGACTGCCAAACTGTGTATGCCTGAATAGTGAATGTGGGCGCCTACGTTCATAATATTAACACATAGCAGAACGACAATGCAAATCTCTACCCAGTTCTGCACATCATCTGCCTGATATATAAAAAAAATCACTAGAAAACACTCTGACTGATTAATCAATAACTTATTCCTGTGTTGCATTTTGACTCTATCTAAAATAATCCCCCTACTCGAAAAGAGTTCGTCTAGCACAGAAGGCATAACTGATTTTCTGCCTTTTGTGCTAGAGGGCAAAAACCAAAAGATATTACCGGTAACTACAACCATTTGTCATTTTGAGTGGACACAGCATACGCCAGCTGAACTTGTGCAGTAAAATGAAGGGCCTGCACTTGCCTTACATGACGTCACGTAACGCTCACAAACGTAATTCTTGAATGAATGAGTCAATGAGCGTGGCATCATGCTAAGCAGAATGTTAAGTAGCTGTCATTGATGCCATAAGGCTTGCTCTGTCCAATGAGGCCGTGTAAATTTAAGCACCGTGACGTCATGTTTAACACACATGGATGTCAGGCTTCAGTTTCAATGGTGTATGCTGTGTGTTCACTCAATATTCTTCGATTTTCAAAATTTACTCGACATCTTGATTTCTGATCTTAAATAAAGTCAAACAGAAAATGTCGTTCTGACAGAATAAAAACATTTGTAGAGCGACAGGCAAGGATAACAACACTGCATCCATAGCAAGCAACTGCCACAGACAGACCTGCCTGACTATGGTCACTAGTGATGTAGCTTTTCCGGAAAGATATTTTTCCGGAAACTTTCCGGAAACTTTCCAGAAACTTTCCGGAAACTTTCCGGAAACTTTCCGTAGACCGAAAAATACATCTATCACATAATGTCATATTTTCCCTATCATAAAACATATGAAAATTTGAGTTTTTAAAGTTCCTTTTATTGGCAATGTGGGAAATGTTCACCTTAAAGAATTAAAATGACCATTAAATGCTTTCATTTCAGAATATCTGACAATTTGACATTTTGGCAGCTGCTTTGAACCTGCTCAACTATTTCTTTCACTGTGCTATTTAGGATTATATTGCAACAGTTAAATGGTGATGTAAATTAGCTGAATCCTTGAAAGTAAGGAAAGAATGTAAGGGATTTCAGAAGTAATAAATTAAAGAAAATAATTTTATGGACAGTAAATAAATAAATAAGGTTACATAAGATAATAAAAAGGCTTTTCCTTGTCCATACACTGCTTACTCAAGGCAACAACTCATAGATAGAAAATTTAAACCAAAACATATTCTTTGCTGCTTACCAAGAAAAGCAGATTTGAAAATAGATTAGTCTCACACTGCAATGGCATTGCCAATAACATCATATTTCAAGCATAAAATAATTGTATATATGTAGGAATTAATCTGTTGCAGTACTTATTAAAACATTTGGTGTCTATAGTGTACTGAATCAATTGCTGTTTTTGTTTCATATATTCAGAAGTAAAAAAATAAGAAGAGTTAGGTGACCAAATCGTAAAAAATTTCTTCATAATGACCGTGAAGTCTGATTGCAATTAATTCTTATGTATTGACGGTGTGTACACTAAACAGTAAGCAATAAGTGTTGTTTATTGAATGAAAAAATCAGCAATGACTATATAATATAGCTTACAGTGATTGATGTTTAAGCATATTTATGGATTTAAATTGTTATTTAGTAATATTGTATTGATGGAAAAAATCGGAAATTTTTCGGAAAGTTTCCGGAAAGATACATCGGAAAGTTTCCGAAAGTTTCCGGAAAGATATGAAACTTTCCGGGAAAGATTTCCGCCTCACAACACTAATGGTCACAACAATCTAGAATTAGTTCAGACTGTAAAACGCTATTAAAACATTTATAATTAGCAGAGAAATTTACAATTAGACTGACTATGTTAATCAATACTAAGTCGAACCAGAGTGGCAGCCACGCACATAATTTACATAATTATACTGCTCCAGATATTCATACCACACATTAATCCGAGAACCCGTAAAAGAAGGAAGTTCCACTATCAAGTTTGAGAAGTCTCAGCGACTTCGTTTCCTTAGACTTGGCATACGAGACCCTGTACTACAGCCTGTGGGTTCAGTTGCTCTACACATGTCATTACCCATGTCCACTAGACAGTTTTTAATTGAAAAGTCTGTCCCTAACCTCTTCGTGGACTCTCCAATATGTTAACCACGTCGGCACTTCAAGTGTTCATCGATTTAAAAATGTGCGTGGAATACATTCGCAAACAAACGCCCAGCATTCAGTACATTCTCGAAAGTTCGAAACGCTAACAGACTATTTACCTAGCTGCAATGATTCCTAGACGGAAAACAATTATTACTAAGTCCACATCAAACAACAAGCCGTAAATAAGAGCAGAAGCTGCCGCCACCAAACTATGTAGCAACACTGTTCACACTAAAAAATATCGTTGATCTGCCTTCATCTTTTCAGTCGACCTAGTCGCAGTTCGACAGTCACAACATCAGAAATTCTACTTCTATAATCACGTGGTCAACAGACTTTTTCTACCACTCACAATTATTTCAAGTCAATCATATCGGATAGCGTCAAATGAATAGTCATCAATACGAAATTCTGTTCACTACAAGTTGCATCCAATCTTCAAATAAGTACTTTTACAAAAACGCATAAATTGTATCAAATATCTGCCTATTTACACTCCGCATATTTCTCACAGAAGCAAGTCTACGTTACTTTAAACCGGTATTTGTGCGCCAGGAGGAGCCATGTATACATAAACCCGGATTCTGTAAAAATATGTCTATACCAGTCGTAGATTTCTAAATACCTATCGAATCCATGTAATGAAGCAAGTTATACAGTAGGTCCCTTTTTCATATATACGTTGTTCTCTTGTCTCGTAGTGACGACCTTGGATAATCGATAGATCGCTCGTTGGTCTTATTGTGGTCTGGTTGGAATTGACGGTCGGTCTGGGATGTTCGGAGCACTCTGTCCAGCCCCGCCTGGTCTCCTGTGAGAAATAACCCATGAGTCATTTTGTAAGAAAGAAGTTTTTATAAACTAGGCTAGAATTGATGATAACAATGCCTCGGAATTTAAGGTTTTTTAACTGTCTTGGCAGCCGTAATATTTGACAATAGGTCTATCTAGTACTCCATGTCAACAGAGTTGAAAAGACAGACCACACCTTGTCACCTTGTGCTGTCAGTTCGTTGAACTCTAACGATCGTCATAGCCAGCCTTCTCCATTGCTTTCTTACTGATGTCGCTTCTCTTAGTTGTTCCAGATTCATTCCTATTGTTTCTTGAACATCGTCCAACCACCTTTTCCTTGGTCGTCCTTGTTTTCTCCTTCCTTCACCGCATGCCAGCATCATTTCTTTCTCCAAACCATTTGAACGCATAACATTACCAAAGAAAACCAACTTTCTTCTTAGCACTGTTTGTTGTAACGACTCATCCATATTGATACCAATTTCTGTGCGCACCCACTCATTTATTCTTTTTTCTTTCCAAGATATTCTCTGCATCTTCCTCCAAATCCACATCTCACAATGCGTTAATCTTTTTTTCCATTATCTTGGTCATTGTCCATGTCTCACATCCATAATAGTACTGTTGGTATTATCAAAGCCCTCACCAGTCTTTTTTTCGTATCTGTACTCACATGCCTATCCTTCCATATTTTTTCCAATCCATTCATTGCAGTTTTTCCTATTGCCACCCTACGTTTTATTTCCGTATCGCACTTGCCCTCTTTTTCTATTACAGATCCTAAAAACGTAAAGCTTGAAACCACCTCCAATTCCTCTCCGTCTATCACAAAATTGTCTGCCCCAACTGTTGTCATAATCTTTGTCTTCAAAATCTTTGACAGACCAGTTAGAATAACAGAATACCTTTTTAAGTCCAAGAATAACTGTCTGTAGAACTGTATAACTACACTTACAAAGAAAATCAAGCCTCACTTTTAATGATAACCTTGAACCCGAACAAAATCAGTAAAAAAATCTAGATGAAAATCAATAAGTTGTTTTGGTGTAACTGCTTGCCTACCACGTCACTGTTGCACAAATCATTACGAAAAACTAACGTTCAGAATGTTTTTTAGAACAATAAAATTCCATTACATACTCCAATGATTCGATTAGATCAAAGAAAATGATCAGACAATTATTGCTAAAATGTTTCCCAGATCTCCCGATTATCTGACCTGGTTTCTGACTTCATTTTGACGTCAAGTAACCATTGATTCTGATCTTAGGATTAATGATAATCATTCAGTAGATTAGATTAGATTTGCTGACTTACATTGGAATGAGAGGCGGAGGAAGGTTAAACGGAATGTTGCCCACAGGTGTTGGGCTCGGCCCCATTCGATTCGGAACACCCGGAGCTGGTCTCGACGGAGCAGATGGAGCGGGGCGCGCTGGGATCGAGGATCCTCGGTTCGCTTTTGGTGAAGGAGGTCTACAAACAAGAAGACCTTCATCAATGAAAATTCCTCTTAACTAGAAAATTACCTATTATTATTATTATTATTATTATTATAATAATAATAATAATAATTATTATTATTATTATTATTATAATACTCTTAGCGCTCCTCACTTCCGCTCCCTTCATTCAACTGAACAAAGTTTTCTCTGTCCCTTTTGGTTGTATCTCCACTATGCAGAAACGTGCCTACTAGGTAGTAGGACCCTCAACCTGAAATGGCCTCCCCTTGACGCTTCACTCGCATCCTAGAACTTCTTCTCAGGCACTCCTCTCTCTTCTTAAGAGCTTTATTTGGCCACACGGAAATTGAGGCGCCTCTGAGTAGTGCCCTTGAAGAGATGCTATGCAAATTCATTTGATGAATGAATCTAAACTATCCTATGACCAAGAATCCATCAATGGTGCCAACAGGATATCCGTGAAGTTGCTGTTACATATTGTACTACAGTTTAAAATTAAAATACTTGTTTGCGCAATTTAATTTTAATCAACTCAAGCAAATAACTTAGCCCTATTCTTCTTCTTTGGTTCTCATATGTCCAATGACGCCACGCATATCTGTTCTGTGCATCCATCTTTAGCCCTCTGTAACCGTCCTTTGTCATCATCCAGTCCAGTAGCATTGTTCTTGGTCTTCCTCTTGTCTTTTTCCCCTCCATTCTTCCTTCGATGATATCTCGTACTATGGTATCACCCCTCATGATGTGGCCAATCCAGTTTCTCTGTCACCTTCGTATTGTCTCCAGCATTGATCTTTTCTCACCCACCATCTGCAGTATTTCTTCGTTCGTCTTGTGTTCCCTCCAGCTGACACGCTTCATTCTTCGCCAAATCCACATTTCGAAAGCCTCCAATCTTCTTATATCATCCTTTCTCATTGTGCATGTTTCTGACCCATACAGTACCACACTCCACTCCAGCGTCTTGACCATTCTCTTCTTTAGATTCATATTTAGTTTTCCTCTATTAGCCCTATTAGCAAACACTAAATAAAATGGTGAAATAGTGAACTGAATTAGTGGAATCCTTAAAGTCACGGAGACAGCGTAATGGATATCATATGAAAATAAAATGAAAGAAAATAATTATGGACAGTAAATCTAAAAACATGGTAACATAAAAAAGCAAAGAAAAACAGATGAAAAAATAAATTTAAGAAAATGGGAAAAACTTTTTTACAACTATGATTAACAAATTCAGCCACTTACAGCCAAACCCTAGGATACATAAAAAACACTGATCACACCATAACACCCAATATTACCGTCACAAGGGCTGGGAATTACTGACAAAACATATTGTAGGCGCAACAAGGGAGGACAAAGAAAATAACAAAGCAGACCCGTTGTTCATCATTCTGCTGGTCGGAGCAGCATTTTCCGTCGATTTGATCCAATCGTCGTCAACAGGTGGCGGCACTGGCGTCGAACTGGTCGACGTTGTGACGTCACCGATGATGCTCAGCGCATCTTTCGTTGCGTGGTACATGCGAAGGATTTCTTCACGTCTTTGCGCCTCGTCCGCACTCTCCTCCATCATCGATGACTAGCACGAAACAGAGAAACATTTGGTGGCACACATAAGCATCATCCATTATGTGGCACCATCCATGATTCTGCAAAATCATCTATTATGACTTTTATCATGAAGTGGCACTTTATAAGCGTCTGACAAAAAAAGCAATTAAATGCCATCAATGCGAGCAATATGATCGATTGATCATCAGGCATTTTATAAGCACCGCAATCTTTTCAAGGCTTCTTATCTACTTTACTTATATTAGTAAAACCTAAATATCACTTGATAGCCCTTAGCTGATATACAATACAATACAACTGAAATTTGATAATGCCCTCCTTGCAAAGCTCAGAAGTGCACATTGAAGATCGGTGGTAATTAAAACTATCTATACTCTATAGGTAGACTCAAAGAGGAAAGTTTTCAGTTTAGAGCGAAAGACAGTCTCGCTAGGGGAGTTACGAACATAAGGGGGCAGAGAGTTCCAGATGAAGGGACCAGCAAATGTGAAAGAACGCCGTCCAAAAACCAGATGTGTGCCAGGAACTACATACATACTTTCCAGCAGATGCTGTTCGAAGCGAAGAGCGACCTTTAACAGAGTTACAAGATGTGATCAAGGCAGTGGTGTAGGGTTATGTTCGATATGAGTGAAGGGCTTTCCTCGAGGCACCTAATGGGGTGGGATGAGAGGTGGGGCCAGTGGTGTAGGGTTATGTTCGATGCATTGTAGCCAGAAGATTGCGGGTTCGAATCCACCTCAAGCCGCAGCCTCGTAAGTCCTCTTCCCTTGCAATTGCTCGCGCGCTTCGGTGTAAAACTTCGATTCAGTGTCTGCACTGTAGTCGGGAGCGCCTACGAGTAGATATCTTGAAGGGCACGATAAAAAGTGCTCATACATACGAAATAACAGGGAACATGACTCAAAGAGAACAAGTGATGATGTAGCTCCACTACAACTGACCTGGTCTCTGGAAGAATAGAGCTGAGCGAGCAGTTCTGTATGGACAAAGTCCTTCATCTGCAATGAATAGAAAACTAATATTTAAGAAAAAAAGAACAAAGTGATACGTCAACTCTAAACAACATATCATTTCAGACATTTTTCTTCATTTACTAATTAATGTCTAAGTTCCTGGCGGATCATATGTACCTCAGGCATAGAAAAAAATAATAATGATAACAGCAAAAATAACAATAATAATAAAAATTAATCATCATTCGCCGCCTACTCCATCAATGGGAGCGTTGCACAATGAGTTTAATAAATGTCTCCACAGTGTTCGATTCTCGGCCACAGAGATGGCCATGCTCAGGTCCATGCCCAACCCTGCCAAATCTTCATCAATCATCCCTACCCATGTCGATCTAGGTCGCCCTCTAGGGCGCTTCCAGGAAGGCGGAGCCAGCGCCAGTAGTGCCTGTCTCGAATCAGAGTCTGCTGGCATTCGAGCAATGTGACCAAGCAGCCCCAGGCGCCTCCGTCTAATAGTACCACATACCGTTCTTTGTTCAGTTCTAGCGTAGACCTCTTCATTGGAGATGAAGTCGGACCACTTGATGCCGCATAAGGCCCTCAAGCACTTAGTGCCAAATGCGTCTAGGCGCAGCTGATCCCGCCTTCCGAAGGACCATGTTTCAGAGCCGTAGAGGAGAACTGGCATGACATATGAGTTGAATAGTCGTATCTTGGTACTGAGGCTGATACGAGTGGACCAGATGTTATTTTTTAGGGATCCAAATGCTCCGCTTGCCATTCCCAGCCGTCTTGAAATCTCCGGCGTGCTCCGACAGGACTCATGGGTGAGCACGCCCAAATAGTTGAAGCCCTCAACACATTCGACCACCTCCCCCTCAACCATGATGTCCGAAGGCCGTGGTAGGAAATCGCTCAGACTCTGCACCTTTGTTTTCTGCCAATTGACGTGTAGACCCAACTCTGATGCCTCCTCCTCAAACTAATATTTAAGAAAAAAAGAACAAAGTGATACGTCAACTCTAAACAACATATCATTTCAGACATTTTTCTTCATTTACTAATTAATGTCTAAGTTCCTGGCGGATCATATGTACCTCAGGCATAGAAAAAAATAATAATGATAACAGCAAAAATAACAATAATAATAAAAATTAATGAAAAAACAATAATAATAACAATAATAATAACAGCAAAAATAACAATAATAATAGATAATAATAATAAATAATAATTTTCGATCACGTCTTGCGGTTTGAGATTAAGTGACGAGGCTATGAGGGTTGCAGTTGGTTTGCGTTTGGGAGCCAACATCTGCGAACCCCACACATGCACTTGCGGCTCACTTGTCACTGCAAGAGGCGAGCATGGTTTATCTTGCTCGTTGGGTTTTGGTCGTATGGCTCGCCATGGTACACTAAACGACTTGATCTACCGTGCTCTGATCAAAGCTGGATACCCGGCAGCCAAGGAACCTCAGGGCCTGGTAAGATCGGACGGCAAGAGACCGGATGGAATCACCCTCATCCCATGGAAAGCCGGCAGAGGTTTGGTGTGGGACGCCACAGTGGTGGACACGCTTGCACCGTCTTACCTTGCCGCTACAGCCACTCGCGCTGGAGCAGCGGCTAGCCTGGCGGAGGACAGAAAGAACCAAAAATACAGCGCCCTCCTTGATGCTCATGTTTTCATCCCGGTTGCTTTGGAAACCCTAGGTCCGATCAACGACAAGGGCCTAGACTTTATCTCAGATTTGGGTCGTCGTCTTACAGAAGCTACCGGAGAACCCCGGGAATCAAGCTTTTTGTTCCAACGCATTTCCATAACTATACAACGATTTAACGCTGTGGCTTTTTCAGGTTCCTTTATTAAGCCCCTGTTGGACATGGTTGAGGGCGGTTGCCCTCTTTGAAATTGATGTGTCATGTTTGTATTGTTTGTTTAAGTGAATAAATGTGTGTGATAAATAATAATAGTAATAATAATAATAATCATAATAGATACCGTTCCAGATATTTTCCTTCATTTACCAATTAACATTTAAGTTCCTGGCGGATCATATGTACCTCAGGCATACACAAATAATAATAGCAAAAATAACAATAATAATAATAATAATCATAACAGCAAAAATAACAATAGAATGAAAGCAATAATACCTCGTTGACAATCATGTGCATGATTGTCTTCGGCACCATGTCTTGCTGTGTCTTGTGTACGATTCGTAGATAAGACTCAACGAGATTTCGTATCGTCTCCACTTGTCTTTCAAGCTGAGGATCTATCGATCCAACATCGTCTTTCCCCTGTCGATCAAAACAGTCAACAAAATTGTTCACGCCTTACTCGCCATAATAGTACATCACACACAAACACCACCACACACCTGCACACAATTATAATTGATTTAAATTGTTTGATCACTCATGAGTTAGAATAAAATGCTGTCCAGAGCAAAACTTGTTTTTCATTTAATTTGATCAATCCTGAGTTAGAATAAAATTCTGGAGCAATAATTCTTTTTCATTTTAAAGCTTGATGCAAGACAACTTTTGAAATGATGCATCAAACTGAATATGTTGCAGAATCCCATTACTACTAGTTTTGGTGTGTGGTACCACATCTACTACATTGAATAACATCTAAATAGATTACAATTTACGGTTCTAAATGACAATGACTTACATCATCATCCGCTTCAACCTTCTTCTCTGGATAGACTCCAGCGCGAAGAAAAGATGCCTTCCAACTGTCCACCTCCTCCTGACTCTCGGCGGAAAGCTCCAGCTGCTTGTAATCCTTGTAGACGTTTCTAGCAATAAAAATATTTGATATTTAACATAATGCATATAATACATGGTATTAAATATAATTTGTTAAAATATCTATAAATATATATACATACACACACACACACACATACATGACATATAAATACATACATAATACAGAAAATAATTATTTCATCAGTGCGTTGGTTCTTCCCACCTGTTTTCGACGTTGAAGAGAGCATACATGCATCTGCGAGACATGAACCCAGCTTCAATATCGCGAAGTTTTAGGTTATCCAGCGACAACATATACTTCTTATCTTTCTCCTACAACATCAACAACACGAGACTTTCATCACAAGTTTTCAACAGCCTTGAAAAGACTCGGACACGTAGATATTGTCTTAAAATCTGAGCACCATGTCTTGAAAATGTGTAAATCATGACAAGTGTCTATAAATATCATTATGTCAGTGGCAATTTAGATGTGTTAGACAAGATTAGGCAATTAGATTAATCAAGTAAAACACAACTTAATATCCTGCCTCATTAAACTTAGAAACTGCAGTTCTCCATTTTATGTTACTTAAGAATCTCAAAGCTGTCTTATTTGGCGATGGTTGGGCCAGGAGCACTTCTTAGGCATTAAATAAAATTCATGAAATTTTTAAAAAAAATTTAATCCAACGACAACGAATATACCTCTTCATCTTTAAACCACATCAAGTTCTCGGCCGTCAGTACAAACCAGAATTCCGTCTTTCCTCCTTTGAACATACTGATGTTGTGAAGTGCCAGCCAACCCTTGCGTATCACCTGTCAATCAAAATAAACATTATTTTACCAGAGTATTTCATCTGTCAATCAAAATACACATTACTCTACCAGAGTATCTCACGTATCAATCAAAATTCACATCTACTAATCACCTGATTGAGCTATCATTTTTTTCTCATGCAATCAAGTCAGAAATAACACAAAGGAACCAATCAATCAATCAATCACATAAATTTATATAGCGCCTCTTCAAGATCTCTACTCAGAGGCGCTCCCAACCCAGGCCTGGTCAAAAAGAAAGGTCTTGAGAAGACCTAATCAGTTCATCAATGAACAGATCCACTCACCAAGCAACACTGACGGACAGCATAACAAACTGAACCAATGAATTAGCGAGATTTTAAATAAATGAAATTTCATTAGCATAAACAAATCGGACATATCTCTAAGAGAAGAAGAGAAAGACAGACTTGCAACGCTGACTGACCTGGTTGCCAACTTTGCGTTTGCTTGCAACATCCGAATTCTGCTGTGCACTGAAAATGAAAGATGGATAATAAACATTTAAAAACATACATTATTCTTCACAATGCCAATGTTTCGGATAAAGCGAGTTTAAGCTTAAAATTTTATGTGAATTCACACCTAATACGTGTCTGAGTTTACATTTATGATCACGTGAATCTACACTTATGATTACATGCATGTTTACAATTTGGTTCACAAGTGAGTTTACACTCATGATTAATTGTGCATTTACACCTATGATTACATGAGTACTCTATACACAGAATTACGTTCAACCTTCCATTTAGGTTTACATGACAGTTTACACTTATATCACAAGTGAGTTCACACTCATGATTACTCATGTGTTTATGTATAGGAATTTGAATGAGATTACATTTTGAACTACGCAAGAGTCTACATTTGAAATGACACATCAAGAAAAAAGCAAAGTTGGTTACTTTGCAAATCCGATGAAATCTTCATGGTTGGTGTTCATGTAAGCCAGTTGGATATCAACCATGAGAATCAATTGTTCTTTCGTCTTTTGTTCTCGTTCTCTGATGCGTGTGTTTATGACGCGCTCCGATTCCTCGCGAAGATTCGGAAACCGCATCATCTGGAAACGCACAGCAGACTGTCAGCAGAGCACACTCCCAACGCACGAAATGACTCTCCATTGTGCTATATAAATGCTGCAGTCATAGGATATTAATTACACCATGAAAGAACCATCCACTTACTGATTATGGTATTTAGATTTAAGCTAAGACACATGGTACTAGTCTAACCTTTTCGGTGCATTTGTGGATGACAGTTGTAAGTTCGTTGACGACCATATCGGCGCATTTAAGCGACGGCTCCCTCAGTCGCTCGATCTGTTTCTTAACGATCGTCTCAAAGGCCATGTCAGGTGTGAACAAACCGGTCCTGTAGGAAGAAAACAGCAACAACAATGGTTGTCTTATGCAGTGCATAGAGAACAACAGCAACGACAATGGCGGTTGTCTTATGAAGGCATAAACAACAACAACAGCAACGACAATGGCGGTTGTCTTATGAAGGCATAAACAACAACAACAGCAACGACAATGGCGGTTGTCTTATGTAGTACATTAAGAACAAAAGTAATGACAACGGTTGTCTTACGTAGTAAACAGAGAACAACATTAACAATGGTTGTCTTATGTAGCGCATAGAGAACAAAAGCAACGACAACAATTGTCTTATGCAGTGCGTAGAGGTGCATAAAATGCAATAGCAACAATGGTTGTCTTGTGCAGTGCATAGAAAGAACAGCAACAGTTGTCTTAATGCAGTATATGAAGAGTGAACGGTTCCTGCTACTCTTACAGCACTTACCTGATACCGTGAATGTTCTTGATCGCAAATGTAATCTCTTTCCGCAATTCCTTCTCGTTATATTCGATCTGAAAAAAACAATTGTTCAAATGAATGTTAGTGAAAATCAAATTTCTCAATTCATCTACTTTCATCTTAACTCCAAAATCGATTTAGCAATTTACTGGACACAGTACCATGCTTCCATTAACCTCTTCGCTGCGGATGACGAGTATGTCTCGTCATCTAAATGCATATGTCATACGCGGGAGACGAGTATGTCTCGTCATACAATCTATACATTATCTATAGGCTTATAAATGATTGTGTGTTGGGACTTCGGATTTCTTTCCACAATGCATGCCAGCAATATCGCAGGTATGGATCTGAACCCTTGTCCCTGGATAGAAAGCCACCCTATTGACCAATCCCCTCACCATTAAGGGGGTGGGTGCGGCGAGGGCGAAACCCCCATCTTGGACTAGTAATAACCGAAATTTACCGTGCAATGCAGGATACCTCAGGCGAATAATTCACCAAGGAGGGGTTTGCTCGGTCGGATTGGTGATGGGGTTGGGGTTCAGATAATGGAGCGAGCGGGGTGGGGATCGAGATGGGGGGGGGGAGGAAACCGAAATTTACCGCAAAACGCATGGTACTACAGGCAAATAACCGAAATTTGCACTAGAGAAGTATCGATGGTTGCCATTGGTTGGGATGAGTTTTAGGCGGACTGGTGGTGGTTGAGGCGGGTTTTGGAATGGGGCAAAGTGGGGGGAGAAGGAAATCAAGAACAAAATCAAAATTTACCGTACAACACAGACGAATATCTGATATTTGCCCAGGAGGTGGTAAGGATGGTTGGGGCTGGTTTTGGCGAATTTGTGGTGGGGTGAGGCAGGTTTTGGGGTAAGGCGAGATGAGGGGCGAAGTGGGGGGTATAAAATCTAGAAGAAAATCGAAGTCTACCGTACAACGAAGGATTCCACAGCAAATGTATTGATGTCGGCGTCTACTGCGCACGCTAGATATAATCGTTATCGTACAGCACAGTAAGAAATATAATTCTTCACTATATGGCAGTTAGAGGTCATGTAAGGTCAATCTCAAGGTCAGATCAGTCCCAATTCAAGGTCGATCCGTGCCTAATTATTTCCATGTGCTTCCCAAGAAAGTTTTATTGCTAACAATAAACATAGGTAGATAAATATATAAATTATATATTATCATGCCGCACACGGGATTAAAAAGCTGTCGCAGCGAAAAGGTTAAACAATAAATTACCTTAACAAGTTCGAAAGGAAAGCGCTCGTGAAATATTCGGTTGATTTTCGCACCACCAGACAGTTCCTTTGTGCTGATTTCGCTACCAGCGCCTTCAATGCTCTTTTCCAAGTCTTGGGCAAGCGTTGTCACCATCCTATGATAAAAAAGAAAACATGAAGGCATGCATACATGAGACATGTAATATAAGACATGTTATTTAAGACATGTATGCTATGTGAAAGAAATAATTGAAGGAAGATTGGATGGAAAGAGGTGCAGAGGAAGGCCTAGACAAAAACTGCTGGACGGGATGATGAAAGAGGGATACAGAGAACTTAAGGACATGGCACAACAGCGTGAAACGTGGAGACATTAGACTTTGGACCTGCCGCTTGGCAGAGAACCTAAAGAAGAGATGCTATGTGAGACATGTTAGGTGCAATGGAGGTTCCTTCTCATAACATGTATAATCAGACTGCAAACTGAGATGACAATGACATCCTCACAAAATTTCGCAAAGTTGGCCTCACGACTGAGAGTAGTGCTGACAAAGTTCTGAAAAGTCGACCTTACAACTGAACTGTTGTCCTTTCAACCATAGGCGCAACCACCCTATGGGACCCACGGGACGCGTACCCCCATCTTTTGAGTGGTCCCCTAACTTTATTATTATGGTCCCCAAACTTTTAGGACGTGATTCATTACGGTCCCCCCAACTTTTAGGACGTGATTGCACCTATGCTTTCAACTACAATGTTGCCCTTTCAACGCAATGCAACATTGCAACTGAAACTTACTGCATCATTGCCTTTGTCTTGCGAGCAGGGTCATCAGGACGGAAGTTCTTGAACTCTTCCACCTCCTTCTCCATCGAAAGCAGTTGCGACTGGAGTTTGTTGCGGAGGTTGGGAAGCGTGTTGCGGATGTGGTTCGTCAGCTGCTGGTTGAGGGTTCTCTGCAGGTACGGAGTTCCCATCCGGTCGGCCATGTGCCTAGATGAGGTATTGACAGGAAAATCAGCTGATGCAGAATGATGATGTTTGATAAATGACCAGATTAATAATGAATGAATGAATGTGAATGAGAGTGAGAGTGAGTAAAAACTAGTGACTGATGGAGTGAGCAAATGATCGAGTAAACAAATGAGGCTGAGTGAGCGAGTGTGTGAATAAGCAAGTATGAGCGAGTGAAGAAATTAGAGTGATTTTCTGAGGAGTGACTGAGTAGTGAGTAAAGAAATCAGTGAGTAATCTCTGCTGCAGCCACTCATCCAGCAATTCCCTCATAATCCACGATGAACTTCATCATCACAGAAGTATTTCCTGAACCACTTGAAGACATCAACAGTATTGATCAGAAGCCAACTCACTTGTAGGATGGATGGCAGAGGAAGAACTTCCTTTCAGCGGCCATAGCGGCTTTTATATCCTTACGTCCGTCAATGTCCTTTTGACTGCGATTGACGACACCGATATATCCTAAACAGAAGACAAGCACAAATCTAATCTAATCCAATATATAATCTAATCAAATCATATGACTTCTATGACATCATTCAATAAATGAACTTGCACGAAGCCTAATCAAGGGGGACTACTAAGAGCGCTCCCATCACCAACATGGCCAAATAAAACTGTCTTAAGATGAAAGGAATGCCTGAGAAGTTCTAGTAAAGGAGCGGAGCAGCAACTAACAACAATAATGATAATATAGTCTGGCAATTACCATACCTCACTTGTCTTCGCCTCCCATACTTTCTCATCCTTAGCAGAGACATAAAATAAAATTTTCTATTTTTCCCCTTTACGCAAAGTCATGATTAGGTCCTTCTTTCCTCGAGTGGAAAAACACATACAACGAAGAAAGAGGCAATAAATCAAGAAATAAACAATAAACTGAAATTCCCGTGTGTACCTCGTCTCAGTGGAAGAAGTCTATTTTCGAGGATCTCCCTCGCATCCGTTCCCTCATCCATCAGATCCAGTTTCGTTATCACTCCGATCGTACGCAGACCTGACCAAAAAGAATGATACACAAAAACAGTAATTAATTAAACAATAGTAATTACGCGATAAATCATATTCTTTATTAGTCAAGTTCTGATGATAGTTTGGTGTACATTTATCTCTTGAAAATTAATCAAAGTTAAAGTCATATAGAATTCCAAAAGTGGCGGCTGACTCACTTTTGACTCTTTCAAATCAGGACTCAAGACTAATTAATTCTGCAAGGCCTATCCTGCTGTTAGTTGTTTGTGAGGCACCCTTGTGAAGTTGTTACAGCAATACAGCCTCATAAAAATTGTCATCGTTATTATTATTATCAACAGTAAATGTTTTGCGCTGATGACTGTGGGAATTGACTTTTAATGTTGACTGAGCAACTCAGCACTTGACAGAAAACCTCCTCCATATTAAATAGCAATGAACTAGTATCACTCCGAAAAACGGCAGAGGTGGACTCTGGTGGAGTCAATTGCATAAAGTGCTGCATAGAGACATAAGACAGACCTTGTGGGTCGACCTCCTTGGCTATTTTGAGGGCGTCGGAATTGGCGAGGTCCGCGTTGGCCGGAGAGATGGCGAGGATGAGGCAGTTTTCTTTCGTGATGAACTCCATCAGCATATTACGGATCTGAATCTCAATGTCTGGCGGTTGGTCACCCACCGCAACTTTCGTCATGCCAGGCAAATCGATGAGCGTCAGATTCAAGACTGTGAACACATATTCAACACAAACAATATCAATAACTGTCATGATATTATTATTATCAAGTAACTATCTTCATTAATATCAATGTTACTATTTTTGTTATAAGCAATTCTTTATGGCCCCAAGGTAAACATGATCCCTCATAGACTTTAACCTCAAGCATAAAAGCAGATTTGTCTGGAATGGACCATATTCATTAAGGTCCCAGTTGGAAAAATTACCCGTAAAGGCAACACCGTTAAAGCGTTGAATTGTCAGCGAGATGCAATATTATTATTATTATCATTATTATTACGATTATTATTATCATCATCCTCATTATCATCCTCATCATCATTCATCAACACCACCACCACCACCAACCAACCAATCAGCACCACCACCACATCATAGCATATCAGTTTTTAGGCCTACAATTCATTGCATATTGCACATAAATTACGTCACACATTCAAATCACATTACATACATAAATGACATCATGTGTACAAATCACACAATCCATAGAAATTACATTAATCACAAGTGCAAATTACATCACACATACAGATTACAATATGCATACAAACCACACCAGTCATGCAAATTTCATAATGCATTTTAGTTGATGCCAGCAACAAGCAGAGAGAGGAGATGTTGACAAAGGCATAGTACCAGCACATCTTCAGCATGCACAGTTGCAACTCTGAATTTAGGTAGTTTCATTTATCAATGTGACCAATGCTGGCTGTCAATCATACTTAATTAGCTGTATAGCATAATATTCAATTGTCAAATTATAATACATGCATCGTGAGTCAAATACATCCTGTCAGCATTCTCATTAGAGCAGTGTCAACTTCTGGTGCATTAACTTATCAAACAAATAAAATGGATTAAATTTCAAACGGTTGTATAGCAAAATCAATGCACGATTAAGAAATTTCAATGACTGGCAGATGACGAGAGGAATATGAGGATCAGCGAGGAGGATTTGTCCAGTTAAGCTTAATCTTCCTCTCATGATGATGATGAGTTCTCTGCACAAAGACGGTAGCTGTCTCTGCCCATTGGTTTTTGTGCTCATGGAGATGAGATGATTGAGGTGTTTCCTGTTGCCTTCCTCACAGATAATTCTGGGTGAGCAACTTGTCCAAGGTTGCCATGCACAGTGGCTTGAGGTAGATTTGAACCTGTTACCCTTCGGTTACAATGCACAGAACTTACCACCACATCCTCAAACCACACATTGATATTCATCACACACAAAAATCACAAGTTGATACAACTCTGATTCTCTCGCTCACCATTGGGTGAGTAGACGCGCAGATTGATCGGAATATTACTGATCCCTTTGTTCGATCCAGTCGCTCGATCCGTTTCATCTTCGATCTCTTTGCGGACGAGATCGAAGTCGGTGAAAATTCGTCCTTTGCAGTGCACAAACTCGGCATACTCTGCAATTGAATTTAAATCTCTTACATGTACATCATATCATCAGCTCAACAAAACAATGTAAACAGAACTCACCAGTTGTAAAGGGTTAAGAAAAAAGATCTGTGCCACAGTGGCCTAAAACTAATTATATTGACAGCAACTACTTAGCATTACAATGTTTGAATTTAATACAGCACTTAAACATAATTTGACACCAGCATGTCGAATATATTAAACACTGGACCATTACTTTGAAGATATTCCTATGCTTATAACAACTACAACTACTTTCTGCTTCTCTAATTAATTCTTCCAACCGAATCATTAATCTTTTATCAGTGCTGTGTTATGATAACCACATCAAAAAATAAGAAACCAGGCTACAAAAGGGTGGCACTAACCCACCACCTCCAAATTAAACGAATCATATCGAAACGCTAAAATCACAGCAGTGACTAATAAAGTCCAGCAGCTTCAATAACGTTTATAGCTTAAAAGAGAAACCAGCAATAACCTTGTTTTGCAAATATTAGCTGTAAGACCAGAGGTCGCCTCGTAACAATTCCAGACCCTCGTGGCAGGAAATCCCTACAGAGTCACAAAACATGACAATCAGTTTTGTATTGTTATTTTATTCCATTAAAGTCCACATAAATCGAAACACAGCATTCAAATACAACTAAAAACTCGGTACAACAGCTACCAGGCAACAGTTAGATCTGATCAATTTGCAGTTATCCTCTGTGATTGAGGATGACACAAGATCCCGAAACACAAGCACACATTAAACATTTAGATAGGTGCAAAGGGTGTAGCAGGCGGGCCCACGGTTTTGAGGGTATGGCAGCTAGTAATTGTGTGTGAAACGTTGGGTTGTCAGAGGGTTGGGGCCATTGAGGCAGGCACTAGCCTTAATGCAGCCATGTCACCACACTACAAACGAACAGTCAATTTCTGGGTGGAAACCACCAGGCAAGTGAAAAGCCTTACCAACTGTGGACGACCGGCGATATAATATTTATAAACGAAATTATAACTTTATTCAGTTGCTAATTTGAAATTTGAACTGCATGTAGTTAAGTGTCAGTAATATTATTATCGTAGTGGATCCGCTCACGCCCCGAGCGTGAGCGGAAACCATGTGCTACATTCACGCCCGTAACATTATTGGTTAGAGCCTCTCACGTGACGCCCCTCTCGCTATTGGCTAAAACATGTCACGTGAATTTAGGGGAGGAGGTTGTCGAGTACAGCACGTGCGACACACAGGCTCTCACGATTTTACACGAATTGCAATGTAAAACGTTTAAAATGTCTTACAAATGACCCTACGTATGGAGGAACATTTTGCACAGGTAATTATGTCTCACTTTAGCGCTCTTTATCGTTAAATTGAAGCATGGTTATAACATAGAAGACGTAGGTGTCGTTCGCGTATAGGGTACAAGGTTTCGCGTGAGGGTCGGTTAGGGTTAGTGTTAGGGTTAGTGTCGTCATTACATTGTTAAGATTTTTGCGTAGTGAGGGTCGGTTAGGGTTAGTGTTAGTGTCGTCATTAGATTCTTAAGATTTTTCCGTTGGTTGTTTAGCAGTTGTTGGCCAAGCTAGCCTAATAGCTTCACCATCAACTGCTAACATCTTCCCCTTTCACGTGCGCAAAATCACGTGACATACAATGACCAATTGCGAAGCGACGGGCGTGAGCGGATCCACGACCTATTATTATTTGCTAAAAGACGTAAGTCATAAACTTTGAAGTCTATAACTGTCCAGTTCTGGCTCCTAAAAGTCGCCCAAACGTGTTGTCAAATCCCCGAAACTCGAATCCCCTAAACGAATATCGGACGGACCCCCACCACTGGATTTTCACAAACATAATAATTTAATACACTACACTGTGTATTAATCAACAACACTAACAGGACCATTAAGGGGCATGTATTTCATTAAATATGACTGGTTTCCTTGAGTTCGGCCGCTTTCGATAAAACTGCTTTCAGGAATCGGGCTTTTATGCATTTTCAGGGTTTGGGAGATTCGAGTTGACCCCCAGTTCGCAAGGTACTTCCGTTTGTGGACACCAACCAATAACGACCAGCAACAAGGTTCCGCCCACATAATGTTCCGAGTGAAACCGCTGGTCACTGTAGTAATCGACTTACCTCCGATCCTAAACGATTGAGTAATTAAATCCTGAACATAACCTACACAAAATTAGTCCGTTAAGATCACAACAGTTAGTTTCAAATGAATCAGCCATCTTAAATGCACCCACCGCCCGACGAAGTTCTCCAACACGCTACTCTTTCCGGCACTTTGGCTTCCAACGACGGCGATCTGAGGCAGATCAAGGGTTAACGGAACGCCAAGAGACGCAAAGGCATCCTGTAATCGGTTGACAATTGGGATCAGCTGCTGCATTCCCACATTGCCGGCCATTTTTCCCGTTTTTCTCTATAGCTTCATCCGATTTCCAATCGACTTCGCTTAATAATACCTGTTGACTAAATAAATAGCGGTGACAAGCACAATCACGACGAAAGTAGCCCAAACGCCGCTTAAACCTGACCACATCATTCTATTCAGTAACTTCAGTAGGCTAATGCTCATCCGGTTCACTCAGAATGTTATAAAAAAAATCCAAAAACTTACAGACAGAAGTTCAGTATGGTATAAAATAATGTAACTGGGGAAATATCCTTATTTTCACAATTAATATGCACGTTATTGATGGTGATTCAAACTGATGACAAATCGACGGCTTGGTATCGATCATAGCCTAGGGCTAGGCCTATAGGCTGTCGTACGTTCTCCGACTTGTGTCCTAGCTTGAAAATCATGACATCTACTTAGCCTACATGTATACGCTAGTGTAATTATTGGGCTTCAAATCGAGATCTTCAAGCTTCTAAAACGCCAACCAACCGACAATTGCATGCACCAGACTATTCACAAAATCACAAGCGTAGGCTACCATATAAGGTCACGCCTACATGTCGGCCTATAGCCTATAGTGCGACTTGCTGTCACATTGGCAAGTAACATCCGGAACCGGCCTATAGCCTATAGGCTATAATAATTATCAAAGCGTTCTTTGATAAATTTTACACAGTCTTGTCAAGCAGTAGGCCTATTTGTATTTTTTAAAGCAGGCAGAATGTGAATATTGGAGAACGCAGCCTTATGATGAGAGCCACGATTTTTATTTTTGTGAGTGGGTTAGATAGGATACGTTCGGGAAGCTCGATATAGGCTAGGCTTTGAGAGGTCACGAGCGATAGGGTGGCATAAGATCCTTATCAGCAAACGGTCGGCGGATGCATGTAGGCCTATATATATATATAGCCTATGATATAAGTATAATATATGGTAGGCCGATCATGTTACCAGTTAATATCGTGTGTTCATGCATGTATGTGTATAAATTGCGTGGGAAGTAGCCTATCGTGCAGTCAGCCTTGACGTACGTTTCCGGTTTTCATGCAGTGGGGTGTGGGCCTATAATAGGCCTACTGATTGGCTACTGATTGGCTGCAAAAGTTTAATTTAAATTGTTTATCTCGTGCAAATGCCTGTCGGGATGGGGCGGTCATAATTATGCTCTGGAACGGGCAACTTTTAGGAACCTGTAGGCTACCAAGCTCGACGCAATCAATTAACTCATAAAAATTAATATTGTAATCATATATCTGTTATGCAAATTCTATGATTTATGCCTATGCCTTTTCAAATATAGGCCTACATGTAGGCTGTCAGCTAGGCCCGGTCCTAGGGTTTGCGCGGTCAGAGGCAATATAATATAGGCCTGCAGTTAGCGGCTGGCAGGCTGCCATCACGAACTTTTATTTAAGATGTCGAAGAGACAAACTAGAAAACATAGGCCTAGTAGAAACTGTAATAATTATTATAGGCTATTATACCATTTTAGTTCAGCAATAATATCTATAGGCTACTGTACAAGTCTGTATTCAGGAGAAATTAAACTTTTCATGAGCTGAATGGAACAAACTTCCGGACTTCGATCATTCGCCAATTTGGCCTAGGTCTACCTTCTTTATTTATTGATCTTCAAGAAAACGCTTAAGACTTAGCCTACAGGCCCTAACAGTCTTGTTTACAATTTATTTTGAGTAGACTTTCCTATAGCCTATAGCTGTTGTACGCTCTTTCGTGCAAGTTCTTTTTTGTTTAGGCGAGCTAAAATGACAGTTTAATAGCAGTAATTAATAATTTGTGTAGGCTAAGCCTATAGGCCACAGACCAATAGGCCTATTGTGCTATTATAGGCTGCAGTACGTACATTGTAACTGTGATTCGCTTTATCTGCAGACAGCTGCAGATTCGCTCAGGAGTCATTTCCAAATCCTCACCCAATCACAATCAAGCATCAAATTAGTAGGCCTACTGTTTGCGATGCGACAATAATTAATACGTTGAAAATCTCGTCATGACAGTAATAAAAATGATGGCCAGCAGCGCGAAGATCCTATCAACGCGGAGCGTCTGCCTCTTTCGCATTGGCCTAAAGCCAGCTTGCCTGGATGTAACATTATTGGCGGTTATGATGAGTGCAAACTTCGAACATCTGGATCATATTATTATTGCTTTAGCCTAGGCCTATATAGGCCTAGGCCTAATACCAGACTTCCGCTTATAATAACTCTTGCTGTTTGACTGGCATAAATTCCGAAATCAAATCTATAAAATCAAGATTTAAAAAAAAAAGAAATCATAGTTTGTAGGCAACTATAGGCCTACATTATTATATGCGTTATATAATTTATATAATATATATAATATATATATATATATAGTACTGTCGTGCGTAAGCCTACGTCTGTCGCAGGCCTACCCGCAGTTTTATCATTTCGACGCGTATCTTTTTCTCCCCAAGTCCAATAATAATGATAATTTAATCAGAGTCTGCAGCGTCAATGTAGGCTAACATATAATTATAATAAATTGTAACTTTGGAATATTAATTATATGACTGAGAGGCTTTGAAGCAGAAAGATCCTGCACGTTTCGCGCGTGCGTCTCCAGAAAACCTCAACAGCCGGTGTCACGTGATAAAGTATCAGGGGGGATCGATCGCGAATGTCCCGTGAAACTTTTCACAGATACGTACTTTATCGACTTTGTTTTGATTGAGCGCTTGTGAATAAACTGGTTCCTATAGGCCCTATGCCCTATGGGCTAGACGATAGCCCGCCTTTCTGCGCAGGCCATGCTAGTGCAAAATGAGAAGTTGCGTCACCTCATCCTCTCCCCCCATCATCCCCCATCATCCCCCATCATCCCCCATCATCCCCCATCATCCCCCATCATCCCCCATCATCCCCCATCATCCCCCATCATCCCACATCATCCCCATGTGTCACTACTTTCTTTTATTTTCATCGACTGCCACCTACGGTTGATCGATATAGTCTGAAGTCTACGAATAAATTATATGATTTTGATTTGATTAATCAATAAACACATATACAGGGTGGGCCAAAAAAAAGACCCCCTAGGTTTTTTGCCAATATTTCGATCAGAAGTAAGAATTTTGAAATGAAATTTTGCAGTCTTAAAGACAATTCATATTTACACATGATGGCCAGATTTCATCTAAATATATCAAATAGAACAAAAGTTATAGCAGTTTTAGTGAGGCCACCCCCGTTTTTTGACGATTCAAAAACGAAACGCCAAAAAATTAGGTTTTTTGCCCATATATTGACTAAAAGTAAAAATTTGGAAATGAAATTTTGCACGCTTAAAGGCAATTCATATTTACATATTATGGCCGGATTTCATCAAAATATTTCAAACACAACACAAGTTATACCACTTTTAGCGGGACCACCCACCGTTTTTGACGATTCAAAAACGAAACGCAACAAAAAGTAGCAAAAACACTATTTTATTAAGTCTCGTCTCAAATAACTGTTGTAAAATGAACTTGGTAGTGCTTCACAACTTGTGTTCAATGTGCCCATCACCAGTGCCAAAACTTCTTTTGAGTCTCTTTGCAAAGTTCTTGATGGACCCCTGATTAATCTGACAGATTCCTTATTTACCAATTTGATTGTCGTCTTGCTAAGTGACTTCTCAGTGACGTGCAGCTACGCTGGTACCCTGTTTCATTTTTAAATGGTAATAATAATGATCATCTGTCAATCTCAAAGCTATTTGATAATAATTATTTGAGATGAGACTTAATAAAATCGTGTTTTTGCTGCGTTACGTCTTTGAATTGTCAAAAATTGGGGGGGTGGCCTCACTAAAAGTGGTATAACTTTTGTTGTTTTGGAAATATTTTGATGAAATCTGACCATCATATGCAAATATGAATTGTCTTTAAGCCTGTAAATTTTCATTTTGATATTCTTACTTTTGGCCAAGATATTGGCCAGAATAATTAGATTGAATTTTTATTACTTTTTGTTGCGTCGCGTTTTTGAATCGTCAAAAAACGGTGGGTGGCCTCTCTAAAAGTGGCATAACTTTTGTTCTGTTTGAAATATTTTTATGAAATCTGGCCATCATGTGTAAATATGAATTGTCTTTAAGACAGTAAAATTTCATCTGAAAAGTCTTACTTTTGGTCAAGATATTTGAAAAAATCTTAGGGGGGTCTTTTTTTTGGCCCACCCTGTATATAATATATATACATAATATAGGCCCACGTAATATATAATATTATGTATACGGCAAAAATTAAGGTGTATATATGAGTCTACAGTCTACACCGCATGGTTTTTATCCAAGTCACTCGGCTTTTTATAGCATAGGCCTATACAGCTGCTCTCTGCGTGTCTCTTTATATAGCCTATTAATATTTTAAATCTTTTTGATTGGCTTTCTGTCTGTATGTCTGTCTGTCTGTATGTGTCTGTCTGTCTCTCTGTCTGTATGTCTGGCTGTCTGTCTGTATGTCTGTCTGTCTGTCTGTTTTTCTATGCATGGTCTCTTTGGCAACCGTACTCTGATCTCTCTCTCTCTTTAAATCCATGGGCACATGCCCGTAGGAGTCCGACGCCACTCTCTGTTTGAGTCTGTCTCGCTTCGTGCTCCCCAGCTTCAACCGGTCCGGTCAGCAGGTCTGCTCCATACCATTAACATCTTGGAACACCTTGTCTGAATGAAGAGAATATTGGGAGAGAGGCATGAAGGACAACCTGGGTCAATGCCCGTATGTGTCCCACGCCCTCTCCTCCTACTCTCTCCATCGGTCTGTCCTGACCGGCCTGTGCGTGTATGCTCCACATCATGACACCTTGAAGCATCTGCCATGGGTCGCTCTGTCACTTGTGTCGTGGTTTTTGCGGATTTCAATCGTCTTGGTCTTTCACTGCCAGCGTATCGCCACCCATCTGGCAAACCTTCCTCCTTTGTCCGGGCTTAGGACCGGCACAGAGACGTTGTTGGTTCCCTGTGGCAGAGGATGGATGCAGTTTAACGTCATGCCCAGGACTCTGATCTGCACCGTACATATAGCCTACATCACTCATCTGACAACCCTTCTGATATGACGCAGCTTTTGTCAACAAGCTGCCGGTGCTGTCATGGCTTTTAAGTATACCGCTTTAGAACTCTATAGTATATAGGCAGCGATTATACACAGCACAGGTAGAAGCGTGTGTGTGTGTGTGTGTGTGTGTGTGTGTGTGTGTGTGTGTGTGTGTGTGTGTGTGTGTGTGTGTGTGTGTGTGTGTGTGTGTGTGTGTGTGTGTGTGTGTGTGTGTGTGTGCGTACGCGCGCGCGTTTAAGGCCTAAAAAAAAATCTTGTGTTTCCGGTAACAGAGCTAAAAAAAATTGGGTAGGTAGGTCGGAAAATATTTTTATTTTGTAAAATATTTTTATGCAGTGACTATCCGAAAAAGTATACCCCACTAGTCTTTTTTGCACGCTGAAACAAAGTACGTGTTCTAAGCAAGTATAAACTGCCTATTTCCCCGACTGTCTGCACCTAAAACTGCTCTAGAAACAGTCCTATTAATTTCATTTTGTTGACGTCTCTTATGTTATGTCAATACAAATGTTAAAAAAATATTTTTTGGAAAAAAATTTAAAAAAATTTTGGGAAAAAAATTTTTTTGGGAAAAAAAATTTTTTTTTAATAAAAATTTTTTACAAAAATATTTGGGTCGCGGCCGTAAAAATGGGTCGGTCGCGTTACCGGAAACACAACAATTTTTTTTTACGCCTAATGTGCCACTCAGGTTGAGATTGGTTTTTGCATGTAGTCAAATAACTGACTTAAATTAAACGGTAAGTTATACGGTATACATAATGTCGCTTTAACGACTCGCGACGTCCTTGTCTTCGGTCGAGCAATACTCGAGTGCTTCCAATATATTGTTGTTTGAGTGATTACAATTATTTATTATGTCCATCGATCGATCGTGACTTCTTCAGATCAATGTCACGTGACTTCTTCAGATCAATGTCACGTGACCTTTTCAGATCAATGTCACGTGAAAACTATATAGCCTACACGCGTAAGCTTAGTCAAGTCTTACGCTATGATCTACATCTATGCCATGTAGTCAAGGCTATTTATATTTTTTATAATTATGCATGTCTTTATTGCGTGACTGGTTTTCTCATGGTGTCGTCTGATTCACGATGTCGTCAGTCACTACAACATAGATCATAGAGCCATAGAGTCATACACTGTAAATAGTTGAAGCATTCACCTTTGGAGTTTTTGAAGAGCAATTCACACGTTATTACACGCTGTCTGATCGATTTCAGATATATGTCCTATAGCTCGATGCATGCCTGCATGTGTGTGTGCGTGTGTGTGTGTGTGTGTGTGTGTGTGTGTGCGTGTGTGTGTGTGTGTGTGTGTGTGTGTGTGTGTGTGTATGTGTGTGTGTGTGTAGTTTGTGTCTGACTATGTCTCTGTGTGACTGTCTCTGTCTTTGTGTCTGTCTGTGTCTGTCTGTCTGTTTGCATGTCTATCTGTGTATGCATGAATGTATGCATGTACCTTACAATCTGGAATGGCCTCATATATAGCTGTTGCACTGCGCATGTAGTTCCCAGGGGGTCACTTGATCCACTCATGGGGCTTCATGTCCTTCGTAACCTCTTCCTGTGCACTACATGCAGCGTGATCCATTATATAAATTTAGAGACAGGGCTCAAAATTTAATCCTCCCCAATTGAAAACTTGTTAAACTTGATTCCAAGAATGTTATTTTAAAACAATGTCATGTACTAACTATTTTGTTTATAATTATGTTTTAAGCTGCCATAGCCTACTGTCAATTTTGCTAATGTAAACCTACAGCGTTCTGTCTGTTGTTCATTGAATTAAACGAATATTATAGCCTACAAATTACAATATGTGTGTATGTATGCATGTGTGCATGCATGTAGGTATAGGACTATAGATAGGTCTAAGCTTATATCTTCGCGTTCGTGTTTGGCTTTATGGTTGTCTGTCCATGCACGATGTGAGCCTATATAAGTGCGCATGCATGTCTGTAGGCTCTAGCTATGTAGCCTAAATATACACTGTGTCCCAATAAATCGGGACCCCTTTTTATAATGTGAATAAAATTGGCTAATATTCATCGTTTTTCAAAATTTCAAAACTGTTTTTATCCTGAGATAATTATCTACAATATGGTTATTTATGAACGGCCATCACTAAAAAATTACGTCATAATGACGTCGTTAATTCACATATCGAAACCAAATGTCAACAAAAATCGTTGTGTTCGGTACTTAACATTTGAATTCTCTGATGCAAATGACGTAATTGTGACGTCAATATTCATGCCAGAAACTTCATATTTGAATCAGTGGAAGATAATTATCTCAGGATAAAAACAGTTTTGAAATTTTGAAAATCGATTAAGGTTTGCCTGTTTTATTCACATTATAAAAAGGGGTCCCGATTTATTGGGACACAGTGTATATATTCCGCATTGTATAAAAATCACGTTGAAATTCTTCTCCAGCGGCTCTATAGATAGCGGACTTCGTACCCTGACATGTACGACTCTGCATTACATTGTATGCATAAATCATGTCTGGCGTTTATCGAGGGGCCAAATAAGTGGTCCTGAAGAGTGAAGACTACAGGTTAGGTCTATTATAGGCGAATAGTAACAAATTTATAACAATAGTGTGTTTGCATAGTAACTTAAAACCATGTTGAATAACCGAACGTTTGTTCACTGTATTATTGTATTGAAGACGTGATGTTCAGTTACATTTAGAATTAGACGCTACGTGTGACATCTAGCGATTGGACTTGCAATAAAAACCTTGAAAGACACCTAGCGAATGGATCGGCGTAGCAACCTTGATCCATCGCTCAGACTGTCAACTTGTCTCGCCGCAACCTTCACAGATGGCAGCACAGATCGTTAAGGCAACAACTTGAAACGAGTTCGTCGAGGTTAACTATAATCTATGGTTAGGCCGGTGGCTTACTTTGGTCTAAAGATGATAGGCTGTGTAACAGTGTGTACGTGGCCTATATTTAGGCCTAGAGGTGAATGCGCTTCTTGACATTCATGTTCCTGTTTTCAGCACGCCCGTGTTGCGCTTCTGCAGAATTGGGGTGGAGGAGGGAGAGGAGGGGACAGTGTAATGAGATTGAGGACCTTTTAGAGTGCTTCGACCTTAGCAATACTATCGAAGGCTATGAACACAAAGAAACTTAGACAAGGACGCAGCAATATAATATCTCTTTGTCTGATAAACAATTAGCGAGAAAAACTTGTTAGATTTCAAAACTTTAAAAGTTTCTCGGTGCAATAATAGGACATGTCTGTCCGTTCTGCTTGTGTGCGTGTGTGTGTGTGTGTGTGTGTGTGTGTGCGCGCTTCTACTCAGAGGCGCTCCCGACTACGGGCACTCCTTCAGAGTTTCACGCCGAAGCGCACGAGCAATTGCAAGTAAAGGACTTGCTGAAGGTTCATACGCGGCGGCTTGATGTAGATTCGATTCGAACCTGGAAACTTCCGGTTAAAAAATGGCAATTAATTGCTTAAAAATGAACACGGCAGCTGCGGTCACACCGTCAACATGATTTTTTTAAAGATACATCCTCAATAAAACTTTAGCCTCGAGGGAAGTCATAGTTGTCGTGACGTGTTTCCGTTCGATTGTAAGTGAATGACACCAAAGTGTCTAGTCATTGCAATGATGAGTCAGCTGAATTGGCACATGGAACATGACGGACAGACGGACGGACGGAGGGACATTGAAGGAACTGCAGCCGAGGCCGTGATTAGGTCAACGAATTCTTATTATTCTTATTATTTTGTACTCGATGACTTTGCTGTGATGTGCGGCTGACTACGGTGGTTGAGTCTGTTGCTGAATGAATGATGGAACAAATGAGTGGATGAATGGATGCGACGGACAGACGGACGGACCTACCTACCGACCTACCGACCTACCGACCTACCGACCGACCGACTGACCGACTGACCGACCGACCGACTGACCGACTGACTGACACAGTTAAATCAGTCGGTTGGTCGATCGGTTTTTTAAATGTTTCTATATGTTGCCGACCGACCGACCGACTAAGCTGAGTATGAGATTAATAGACTGAATGTATGTGCTGTGTATGGTGCATCAGTAGATAAACATTGCACTCAATGCAAGATACATGTATGTATCGTCTGTTTGTCTGTTTGTCTGCAGAACTACATGTACAATTGTACATGTATGTTGTTGATGAACGAGAGTCGATGACGTTGGTTTCGTCGTTCATGCAGATGGACATTAACCCAATTCTTTTCATTCTCGTTCTTATTAGATGAACCGAATGCAGAGGCGGTTGATAAGCAGGTCACCACCACCACCACCACCGTCGTCGTCGTCATCATCATCACCATCGTCGTCGTCGTCGTCGTCATCATCATCATCATCATCGTCGTCGTCGTCGTCGTCATCATCATCATCATCGCCATCATCATCATCAACATCGTCGTCGTCATCATCATCATCATCGTCGTCGTCATCGTCGTCGTCGTCATAGTCTGCCTGTGTTCAGACAATCACAACACACGGGTAGTCATCATCATCGTGCACATTTACCGCAGTTTGGCGTCGCTTATAACAGCTCTACCTTTCCCTCTGTTTATAATTTGTCTTCAATGCTCTAATAATATAATTGTTCAGTCTATGAATTCGTTATTTTCTGCGAACAATCCTTCACAGTTAGGCCTACAGACAATCAACGGCCCACTTAGACCTGCAGTCTCTAGAATAATAACACCTAAAAACAAATATCACACTACAACATGATAATATTCAGACAGGTTATCACTGTTTTGAGTTCATCAACAAGCAGGGCACGCGCAGGGCACACAAGGGCCACGGTGCAGGCCGCGGATCGGTTGGCCGACGCCTTTGTTTGGCCCAGTATGAACAAACATATTTTCATACAGCAGTAGTTCTCTCTATTATAATAGGCTACTTGCTCGGTCGTTTACCCGGTAAGCGGCCCCACGCGTGCACCGCTCGGCGCAGAATAACAACTGGCGTCGGCATCCAACAGATGGCGTCAGCGCAATGCTACGATGGTTTTATGACGTCATAAATACGCGGGTTCATCGCCACTCCGTATTCCGTTCACCGACTTGTGCGTTGTTGTTATGTACAATTCGTCCGTTTTACTGTTTTTCCCAGGAAACTGAATTGAGAATAGTTTAGGATATTTCTTCAAATATAATTAGATATTTATACGTTTTATGTGCAATGCGTATGTATTGTTGGTTGTAATATTTAGTAGATATTTTTTATATTTCTGTGAACGCTAACGGTGATTATCGCTTTGGGTGCCGTAATTAAGACATAACAGCTTGGCACTGTTGGCAGTACTTAGCAAACAAATTTGTACGTAGACGGTTGGACCATGGTTTGGACTGTGGCCGTGATAAATAATTATGTTGGTATCCAGGCAACGGGTTGCCATGGTTATACAGTGTGTTCGCTGGTCAACAGCGGCGCGCCATCTAACGAAGCTGTCCATCGAGGTTCAATGGATGCGAGCAAATAACGACGAGTCCATAAATGGAAACACTTGCTCGCTTGCGTTTATTGCAGTAGTGTCTGATATGTTGATTAAGTAAGTATGTAAGTAGATGCACTTCAAGGAAAGACGGATCTACGTTTCCAGGCTGTAATCAAGTGTTTCGAGTAAAGGCAAAATTATAGAGAATCCTAACTGGGCCGATGCAACTAGGCCTATAAATATAACACTCAACAATAATTATAAAGAATTCGGATAGCAAAAATTTTGAAAGTTGTTGACCCATTCTTTTGCTTTTGGGCATATATGTTTCAAAGCGTTTTAATAAACCGTGACAATAAAAAAAACTCTTGTAGACTAAATTAAATGATGTCACACCACTCCTCCAAATATATTTTGAATGCGTGAAGCTTCTGCGGCGGAACCTTCCGCCAGATAATGCCTTCCGAAACTGCTTATACGGCGGAAGTTCGGGAATCGACCCGAACAAGAGTTTCTAATGGCTAAACTAACCCTAACACTAACCCTAACCGACCCTCACGATGCCTAACCTGCTGTTCGGGTCGATTCCACACGTCTCTCCGGTATACATTTGGCGCATGTGCACATCCTTCCGCCGTATAAGCAGTTCGGAAGGCATTATCTGGCGGAAGGTTCCGCCGCAGAAGATTTATCCATTTTGAATTTATATTAACTCGGACGGGTCTCAACTTATGGGACTGCGTACGTATACGCCTACATTATTACTCGTATAGGCTTGTTATTTTGCCGTATGGCCTACTTTGTCGTACGTTAACATCAATTTATTTACTCATGGTGCATAACTCATCTGTTTAGTAATAAAAAAAATGACTCGGTGTCAATAGAATAATTATCTGCTACTATGATCAGCACGACTACAAACATAGACATAATTATTCCATTCAACAGATATATCATATACATCGATTGTGATAATCCACAGCAATTATTTTGTTTGTGCAAAGGAGGTTCATTGCATGGATACAGACTTGTATACAGTTTGTAGACCTAATGGCCTATACAGTACCCATCTAATGTTTATAATAGACCTACTCCGATTACTCGATCAATGAATATTAATTATTTTGTTCATTCTGCAACAGTGCAACTACAGTATAAATATTTGTTATACTGTGGTGCAACTGCAATTAGGCCTACATTTTCAACGTAGACCTATATCGCACAACGTACGTACGGTAGGTCCCGCGCATCGTTGTTCCGGTAGGTAGACCTAATAACCTATATACGGGTGCACTATGGCTGCAGATAAATCTCGAGAAGCGTCAAGGTTTTCGAATTGACACAAATGAAACTTTTCAAAGCCAACGTCTGTTCAGTGACTCAACATTGTTGCCAATAGGTTGCCTATTATCTATTATGATGATAGAGCCGTCGACCTAACGCTTGCTGACAATGTTTCTTACAACCGTTCACAAATATTTACGCAATTCTGCGTCATCAGTAACTGTTATGAGTCTAGTGCACGTTAAGTTCGATCAAAACACGGTTTACGGTGGTACACACTGCACACTACACACTATAGACACGGTGTAGGCTACTGTTGAACATTGGTTGTTTACCATTTTCAAATAGAGGAACTTTGAAGTAGGCCAGATGCCATGCACCAAGGCAAAACCAACAACATGCAGAGGGATTAGATTTCAGCACTTGCACCGGGGAACACCGGAACACCCACATCATGGCTACCAACCACCTCCCAGGAAATGAGGGACAGTTCCAACGGCCCAATATTATAATATTGCGCGTTGTCTGTGGGCGTATAGAGTCAATCACAAAGTGCATGCGTGTCTGAAAGTTAGGAAATGACTGTCTTGTTACTGGTCAATTATTACTATGTAGATGAGTAAACGGTTGAGCAAATGACTCACTTCCCGCGATCTGCCCCGTTACGGAAGTGAGCGTTTATATAGATGGCGTGCAGAGATATAAACAGGAAATATTCAGATAAACTGCAGCGCAGCAAGAAGAGGAAAGAAGAGGAAAACCATTAAATATTGACAGACTACAGCGGCTTATCGTGCATCCCACTTAAATCCAAGAACTTGCTGTTCATCCTGGGTTGGGTATTGGACGTAAAATTGAAACAGCATTGTACAATGCACATTATACTAATTCGTAGGCTATATTATAGCGTATACTATAGGATATAGGGCCTAAGTAGCTATAGATAGCCTATAGATCTCCTATAGCCTACCATGCATGACCAGTTTTTCCATTATTGTCCTACTGAAGGATGCATTTGTGAGGAAAATGCGTATAAAATATAGTACAAAAATATCGTAAAACAGGTTTACATGTGGAATGACCTCCTCCCTTGGTTCGTAGTAAGATCTTATTGGGTGTGTGATCTGTAGCCCTTCGATCGCTGCTAGACTTTAACTTTATTATGTCCTCGGGCTGTCACGCTGAGAGCACCTTTGAATAGCTATGTTATTGCTGCAGTATTTATAGGTGCTTTATATAAATCATGATATACAATACAATAGTAACAATACATAGACCGCATTATAACAATCGAACGTGGCAACCAACTGTTGATCCACATCAAAATTGCATTGTTGTAAATTTTTAATCGTGTGTTGTTTTTATGTAGCCTACATTTAGCACGCGTTATTATGTTACATGATGTTGTTTATCTTAAAACTGTTTTACATATAATTAGGCCTATTTTGTTGTAGCATTTCCTACAACAGGCGTAGCCCACCAAACATTGCAGCCAGCGAGGCAAGGGTGTAAGTGGGGCGTGGACGAGGTTATTACCCGCTGCCAATGCAAGGCCATAAAAAGAGGCGGGTGCCGACGGTGGGGCACCAGCACACGAGGGAGGGGAGGGGAGGGAGGGAGGGTGCAGATGCAGAGTGGAAAAAAGCCATCGTGAACATCTGGTGGAAGAATTGCTTTGACCTCTATAATGACCCTGTATGTCAATCTCTTAGACAGGAAGGTCTAAACTCCACTGAATGTTCTTCAGGCCAATGCTTTAAATTTGAAATGATGAGACCTCTGGTGTTAATAGTCAACGGAGAACGAGACGTATACGACTCGTTGTCAAACGGTTTTATGACACACACACACGCATGCACGCGCACACAGACACTCACACGCACGCACGCACAGCCCAATAAATCGCTGACGGCTTTTCTTCTATCAGCATCCCACTGTTTAGTTTTACTCATTAGATTAAAATGATGCTACAGCTCTCCTCTTTGTCTCTGACTGTCTGTCTGTCTGTCTGTCTGTCTGTCTGTCTCTCTCTCTCTCTGTCAAGGATGTCAGCAAGATAGTTACTAAATAATTATATCAGACCCTATAAACTGAGTGTGAGTCATGCTGTTCTAACGATTCATTCATGAACATAATAGTATAAAGATTTTTATAATTATTGGAAGTTGATGACAAAGAAGAGTTGCAAAGTTCATATCTTCTGTTTTGTGCAGCTGAATCATTTTCATCATCTTAGTGATCATCATGCGGTATCTTAATCATCATCATTCTACTTAATGATGCTCATTATATTAATCATAATCATCATCTTAATCATCCTCGCCTGCTCAATCTTAGTCATCCTCATCAGCTTAACAATTCTTGCCATATTACACATCATCAGTGTCTTAATCATCCACATCATAATCTCATCATAATCTGCTTAATCCTCTCATACCATTTTAATCAGCCATGTCACATTAATTATATTTAGCACATCACAAGCAACTATCTGTAAGCAGACAGAACAAACAGCAGCTACATAAAAACACTTCCAAATCGGCAGAAACTGTAAACAAAAACATCGATCATTCTGGTTGAAATAATTTATTAATTAACGATCCACAAATTTATATATAATATATATACAGCTGTTCATAATCATTTCACCTACAGTTTGATCAACGTCTGTTAATCACTTATTGACGATTTCTAATTGTTTCACGATTTACATTCATTTTCGCCTAATTTAATTTAATTAATTCTCAACACCAGTCATAAAAATACTTGTACGAATAAGCGTCAATATTATAAAATATATATTTATTTATGCAGTAGACGAATGAAACAGAGGCAAAACGAATTGCCTATAAAACAGAACATCATTTCAATTGCAATAGACATCAGCCTAATTTAATCTAATAACTTATATAGCGCATCAATTTAATACACAATCAGTGATCACTTCAAGTGAATACCGCAGCCACTATAATAATTAGGCTATGTCTGCGTCAATATTACATTTATAATGTGGACTATGATCAGTTATTATTGCATGGACTATCACGGAAGTCCACAGCGTTGTTTACACTTTTACAACGTGAAAGAAACGCATTTGCAAAACAAGTCTTGGTAAATACATCTACGCCGCCGTCGTTTGATTTCCGATTGAAAAAAAATATCCTCTGCAACAGCGGCCTATAAATTAGCAGTTATATAAATACGAGCTAGTTCCAGGTCTCCTGCTCTGACCCAGATCTATGCGAATCACGCATCGGCCATGTTCGCTCTGACCTAGATTTACATGAATAATTACAGTCGGGCCTCCCATCCTGACCCAGATCCTTTCTGTTAGCCATAGACACAATATAGCAGACCGCCAATACGAATATAATTACAGACGAGAAAGTAATCAGATGAGTCAGAAAAGATGTGGCAGACAACCATTTCCTGCCTGCACCCCCCCCCTCTGTATCCTTCCCTCCCTCCCTCCTTGGCCGTCGTCCACGTGCGGCTGACATTCTTCATTGTTCAATTTCCTATTTGCAATGATGAGCCAAAACAAAGACAACTACACTCAGCGCTGTACGCAGTCGACTCAGCGCTGAGCAATAACCAGCAACAGTTGTGACACAAAGACTGATAATATGTCTAACTCTGATGACGGTTACTAATACAGGTCCATTGTTTAATACCATCGACCTACTTTTGCATACAATAGCAGTTCACATGATTGTGTTAACTGAAGTAAATAAATAGAACATAATTGAACAAAGTTACCAGGATGGGTGCAAGAGGTAACCAGGTTGTGTGCAAAAGGTAACCAGGATGGGTGAAAAAGTTCACTAGAATGGGTGAAAAAGGTTACAAAGGATTGGTGAAAAAGTTAACTAGAATGGGTGAAATAGGTAACAAAGGATGGGTGAAAAAGTTAACTAGAATGGGTGAAATAGGTAACAAAGGATGGGTGAAAAAGGTAACCAGGATGGGTGAAAAAGGTAACAAAGGATGGGCTACAAAGGTAACCAGGATGTATGAAAAAGGTATGATCACAACAGGCAGACAAACTGATAATGACCAGTAATGAACTTGACATGCCGCACAGAACGGAAAATTATAAACAATTTGGTCAACAGAACTTAAGATTTGCCACATGTGACCAATATTATGTGCATTAGTCATAGCGATGAATCTTGCTGCCAATTAATAATTATGCAGAAACCTCATGGCCATCACAGCCCACACAGATAACTCCCACGAGTTGATAGTCTTTCACTCATCATTATTATAACTGATTATTAATTACTAATCACTTTAATCAACAACTTCTATAGCGCAGATGACAAATTCAATGCACATATAATTATTCTTGATGCATAGATGGCACCGATAAAAAAAACAACCAAAAACACAGATACCTAATGTAGATACTCCACTGGAAGTGACATCACACACACTTCAGCAATGGGTGGAGTTGATAAAATAACAGTATGCATCTGTTTTTGTCAGTAAAAAGTTTCCAACCACACACAGAAGAGATTTAAATAGCTTTCAGTTCATCTTGGCTTAAAGTATTAAATGCATTAATCTGGTTGATTGACAGTGTCCCTCTACCTCCTCCACGCTGATTGACGATGTCAAGTGATTGCTGCCTTTGATTGACTCGTCATCATCTGCGATTGAAAAAATATATCATCCAGTGATTGAAATATATCATCCAGTGATTGTCTGTTCTGCCAAAGTCTTTCCACTGGACGACGCATCTTCCACTCTCCATCTTCCACTGCCATTCAACGCACCAATAGATCAGTCCGTGATAAATAAACTCCAGAGATTTTTGTTCCAGCAACTTCTTCTGATTCGTTCGAGTCAACTCTCAAGCAGCACAGCTTCTGCAAGTGGCCACATATTGTGAAGTCCTCTCAGTACATATGCCTCATGCGACAGAAGACAGCACAGCATCGTTGAGAGATATGTTAAAGCCATTGGCAGATGACTGGCAAGATAGTAACGCATTCGTCTCACCAACAGAGCAGACATGATCAGAGTCGCATGTTATTGGAAAATCGAGCGAAAATGATAACTTATCGACAAAGTCTTTCGATGTTTCTCGAACTTCAGCAGTCGACGTGATTGAACAGTCGCCTTCGAGTGCGTTAATCAGATCGTCAAAGTCCATGCACATGTTCTCGCAGTTCACAGAACTTGCATCCGTCTTTTGTTTCTTGTGTGGTGAAAAGCTGTAGCTGTCTCTGTCAGAGTCTTCAACGTCAAGTTCAATCGTACGTTTTCGAGATATTGAATTCGCGTGGTGGTTGGATGTTCGCAGGTCAATATCCGCAACATCAAGAACTGTAAAATCCGAGACCACTCCATCATTGTCCACATTCCCGTTGTTCGAAGGTCGTTTGAGGTCGCTCTTCTGTTGATGACCCTCTTCCGGTTCGAGCTGCTCGCTGCAGATGTCCGGACCGAGGAAGTCCCACTCCTCGAGCGCCTGATCCGGGATCGCGTCCCAGTGGACCCCCTTCGCTCCCTCCTGGCAATCCTTTTCCGGAGTCTCGTCGCAGTTTGGAACGGTGTCGGACGTCACCGTGACGTCAACTTGGCGCGATTCAACGTCGTCATCAAGTTCGTCGTCGTTAGCAACCGCGGCGTCGCGATGGTTACCGTCGTCGCCCAGGTAACTGGGGTCGTACGTCCCGGCGATGCAGACGTCCCTGGCCTTGAGCAGAACAGAGGCGAGAAGTAGATTACGATGTAAGTCGATACCTCCTCGTTTGCTACGCGACGCGATAATCTTCTTCAGCGAAACATTAACAACGTGCTGCGCTTCCGAGGCGGCCATTGTTTGTCCGAATGCAAAACTCGGTTAAAATCCTTAAACTACGAATGCAAGAAAACTTTTCAACTCGATATTTAAATGTTCTATTGTGCCACTGCCGACCACAACAACAATGCATTCATCGCATCCGAAGAAATAACTAAAGTACCAAGCAGTCGTTTCAGCGGCCCAGATATCTAAGCGCTGATTGGTCCAGGTTTTGACCTCGTTGGCCGTGTCCAATGGCGATCACGCATGTGACTCAACTGGACCGTTATTCGTCGATTCCAAGGAGAGCGTAAGGTAAGAGATAATCGCACGCGATCGTGTAGACCTCCACTTTTAATATTAATAAATATGTTAATGCCAAAAACAAAAGTCGTGTTTCATTTCTCAACGCCAAAAGTCAATATTTTATTAGAAGAAACTCGTCAAACGCGTTGCAGCTGATATAAGATATTACTACATCAGGTGCTATTTGCCTCTTTCAAGACGCGTTCATTCCGTACCTTGTAATATCGACTTGAAGCAAATTTAACCTCGACCTGATAAGTGCAACCTTAACACTGTCCTGCATCTCGAACGAACGACTACAGCGCATATGTCATTAATAGTGGCTTCCAAGGACCGCGTGATCACATCTGCAATGCGACTGAAAGGATCCCTGCACAGGGGACCTAGAAAAACGGCGTGGGGCATATATTCAAACCCAATCAATTCGTGGAAAAATGAGGATGTTGAGGCGCTACACAAAAACGTGTAGGCTACGTTTACATTTTACGACCGTACTCGAATGACCTCCATTCAAAGCTGCATTTATTACATTTGACCAATCAAATCTTGCATTTATACACAAATCTCCCGCCTTTTTGCGTGGCTGGGCTGGGAGAGCTCGTGAATAGTTTTCTTGAAGAGGCGCTATATAATTTCATAGAATGAATGAACGAATGAACGAATGAACGAATGAACGAATGAACGAATGAACGAATGAACGAATGAACGGATGGATGGATGGATGGATGGGTGGATGGGTGGGTGGGTGGGTGGATGGATGGATGGATGAATGAACTAAGTAAGGAACGAATTAATGGAATGAATATGGCTCGACTATCGACAGCGAACTTCCCTTATCCAGCCCTTCCCTCCCTTGAACGTGTGGGTGGCAGCTGCCCATTCGACCCACTTATTCCATTTATCATTAGCGCTTTGATAAGCGGCGCCGGTATTAATAGACGCGTGGGCAACGTCAGCAAACGCTAGGCGGCGCTGCCGACGCAGAATGGCGACGTCATTACTGGTGACGTATGCATGCGAGCAGCCGACCTTTGGCTGTGGAGACAAAGTCATCCGGCCTCCCTGCTAGATGGCGCCCACGCAATTAGCCGCTGGAACTGCGTGACCGTTGGCTTTATAAGACGCGCGGTGTATAATTATTATGAGTTTTAGCAGAATCTCATTACCTACAATGGTCAGGCTATTATATTATGCGCTGGCCCGAGGCCATGACATAGGCCAGGATGGAACAAAGGATATTCAAATATACATTGAACTCACGTGTGAGGATTATGCTGTTATACAATATAAATATATCCTAGATAGACATGTGGGTGTGTGCGTGTGGGTGTGTGGGTGGATGGGTGTGTGGGTGATGTAATGAATGACACCTCCCCCCGTCCAAAGTTTCTGTATCCACCCTTGTAGGAGGGCGACAAGGAAGTTATATCGTAGGCCTATTAAATCGTCGCCTAAGTCAAGGATTCTTATCAATACTAGGCTATAACGTCCTGTTTGTTACTGTTTATATCGGCATTGTGTCATATCAAGAATGAATACACTATTCATTCTTGATAGGCTAATATTATGATTTATGACAATGCCGCTATAAACAGTAACAAACTGGACGTTATAACTTCCTTCTGGTGATGACTAAATCAAAAATGCATCCTCCATCATCCATGATTGTCATTTCAAAGTATACCGGAATTCACGATGAATCGACCAATCACCGACAAACGTCGCAATCATTAAAATTCCCGATCAGTCAATAAGGATAAATTTAATTAGGTAATTAAGTAACCTAGCTTATCATCGACAGAAAAATCGATTATCAGGTAGGTTAATGTCAGATCAGAAACGGTTTCATATCAAGATCAGCTTGCCTGTAGCCTAAGACTTACTACCGGTATACATCATGATGGGCAATGGCTATAGGCAATCAAAGGATATTATTATTAATAGGCCTAATGGATATTAGGCCATATACTGGATTGCACTACAGCTACATGTGCCTTACATGGGTGGTAGCCTACTTAATTAGGGTTGGAGCCTCAAGGCGATGGGGAGAAGCGAGGAAAGAAGATGGATTGGGATATAAATTATTATACGTGTAGGATTCGTGGAATAGGAATGTTTTTTAGTTTTGCAAACGCAATCGTGAACTCCAAATTCAAATGAAGCTTATGAGCAGGGCATCACTGCCGCATATAGGCGTACGAGGCGGGGGTGCAGAGGGGGCAATTGCCCCCCAAATTCGGGCAAGTTTGGTGGTTTTTTCGGGCAAACACAGACCCAAACAACAAAAAAGGTCGTAAAGTTTCGGGCAATTCTGGTTTTTCGGGCAAAATAATCCCGGACGACTAAAAAAAAGGTCGTCAACCTTTTGGCCGGATAAATTTTTCGGGCAGAAGTTCAATCTTTGCCCCCCGCCCCCCACTTCTGAAACCTCCCGTACGCCTATGCTGCCGCATCAGCTTATTCACGAGCGTCGATTCGTTTAATAAAATAGCCTATAGTCTACAGTGATCGATGTCCAATAGCAGACAGACAGACAGACAGACAGACAGACAGACAGACAGACAGACAGACAGACAGACAGACAGACAGACAGACAGACAGACAGACAGACAGACAGACAGACAGACAGACAGGCAGGCAGGCAGACAGACAGACAGACAGACAGACAGACAGATGAATTAAAGTCTTTCACTGAGATTGCAAGAGGCGCTGTGTTGGAGAGTTCAAAAGATCAGCCGCTTGAGAACTGCAGCTAGACTTATAAGACCATGTTCCACGCATGCTCCACATGAAAGAATAGTACCGGTAGTATAGGCCTAGTACTTAGGCCTACTAGCACGATGAAAATTTTCCAGATTTGCTTCCGATCATTTTGTTTACATCAAATTATTCATGACGCAACAGATAAACAAGATCAAAATAATTGCATAACAGATATGATGTTATCATTCTCACGAATCTCGTCGTAATAAACGCTAATCGGAAAACTTTAGATTAGACTGCAGTCAATGTTTTCGACCATTAGCCTAACTTATAAGCATAATTTTATACTTAATTGTTCTATATACATGTATGTGCCTATATATAGCATACATCCCAACAGGCCTAGGCTATTTAAATCATTTCGTAAATTTACGAAATTTACGAGTTGAGAAATTGGCTGCGCACACACACACATTGGAACTTCTTGGATCTGCGATGTAGGCCTATTGCATATAGGGCTAGGCCCCGTATTGTTCACTATGAATAATATAGGCCTAATTTAAGATTCTGCTGAATCATTGATTAGGTGTATAGCTTATTTCTGTTAGGCCTATAGGCCTAGATCAAGGTGTTGCCTGTAGGCCTAGGCCTACTATCATTAGGTCTCATTGAAATTAGGCGTAGGGCCTACAATGGAATGTTAAGCCATGCACGACTGACGGGAAAAAATTCTGGACCACTAGTCAATCCTGAGACGGGCCCTTAAAAGTCGGGGGAGGGGCCTAGGCGGCTCGATCTGAATCTAGGTAGGCCTATTCGTATGAAACGGGATCATCTTCCATGTTGGGTATAATCTTAATTAATTGTCGCCTTCAGGGTTTAAACACATTATGCATGAAAGTGGCTTCAATAAAATATTGATTGAATGATTGATTGATCGATCGATCGATCGGTTGATCGTTTGATTGATTGATTGGTTGATTGATTTATTTATTTATTAGCAATAGGCCTAAGGTTGAGCAGTGAATTTGTCAAAAATCACGGTAACAGCCAACTTACTTATTATTCGACATTCTCCTGAAAATAATAATAATAATATTATATTTATACACCCGGCCTAATTATAATATTTTTCCATAGAATAGGCTCATGCGTATTGAATTAATTTCCACGAATTTATGACCTAATTAAGATTGCGTTTAATAAATTGAATTGCGATAATAATTTTCCGATGAAGCTGCACTTCCTGCTTCGTCAAGTTGCCTTAATGTGACCTGGACCAAATAAAATTAGGTCAGAGGTCAACATAATTATGGAAGGAAAACAAAACGAATTTTCTGTCAAAATTTCTGCATTTTGCTGCGCTGTTTTTGCTACTTTTCTTTATTTGAACACGCTGTCTGCTCAGTTCGCTTATGACGATAAGTTAGACCTTTTTTATAATAACTTGAAAAGCGTAAAACTTACTTATTACATGTTACGAGCTTTACTTAGGCTATAATTTAGCCGGCTAACCGTAAACACGGTCTTTCCCTTTTGGACAAAATTGTTAAGCGTAAATTAAAAGCCGTGAACATTCCTGTTAAGTACACTTTTTAAAGTGTGAAAATTGCTAAGCCAGAGGATGATATAGCTTTGCTTTATGCTCAGTTTCCCCAAGACCTAAGAGATTCAGATTCAAAGGAATTGTGTCAAACTCTACAAGATGAAGTGATTGGATTATAGCATTACATGACGCTTTAGCTAAGCTTATAACATGACATAATGATTGTGTTGACTTGTAGGAATCTCAAATTGTCGCTTCATTCCAAATCATAATAGGCACAGCTCTTTTAAAGGTGCCTGCACAGTGTCGTTTGAGAGTTACTAATTATATACATGATAATACTTATATACTTGATAATACTCTGTGCCTATGCATTTAATTTAAAAGAGTGTTTCTGATTTGCATTACAGTCGTGCCATCCTTCGTAACCCGGATCTTCTACCTGAGACACCAATAATTAACATATTTTACGACGACTTCTGGGGCACGCCGTTGACCCACAGCGGATCACACAAATCATACCGACCGATCTGTGTTCTAACATTCCGTTTCAACTACGCGATTCACGCACTTGAACCGTTCGGCTACCACCTCGTCAACGTACTATGTCACGCTTTGGTGACATCGCTTTACGTCGTGGTGACGCACAGAATCGCCGGACGCGTTCTTGTTGCGACGCTGGCCGGGATTTTGTTCGCCTGCCATCCGATTCACACGGAAGCCGTAGCCGGGATCGTTGGGCGCGCAGACATCCTCGCTTGCCTCTTCTTTCTTCTTGCCCTGCTCTGCTATGTTGACTGCTCAAAAGCGGGGAGTCAGTCTGAGCAGGCGAACGGGAGGTCGTGTTCTGTGTCTTGGAAACGTGTTTTTGGAGTGGCTTTTTGTGGTGCGGCTTCGATGTTGTGCAAGGAACAGGGCATAACGGTTCTTGTCGTGTGCGCTGCGTACGATCTGTTTCTGCTCAAATCTGTACCGCCGAAATATCTGCTGCAGCTTCGGAAAGTAAGACGCTCTTGAAGGCATCTTGTGATTTTTAATATCTTTAATAGCATGTGTTTATTATATTCTAGAGGCATTTATTTTATGTTTTTATTAGCTGCCTTTAATGATTGAATTCCTCCATTTCTTATGCATATCGGCCGCCATTATGCTATTGTGCTGTCATTCCAGCAGTATGAGAATTAGAGAATTGTAGAAAAAATAAATGGGGTCAGATGTTTATTTATGTGGACTTGTGGTGTGCAATGAAGACTGTACAATGTGGTCCAAAGAAATAATAGGGGTTAATCTCTCCCTCCCTTCCAGTGAATTATGTAGTGCCTTTTCAAGTGGACTACTCACAGATACTCGTCACTCTACCACATCCAAATAGTTCGACAGTTTTTGTGTTAATGCAGTATGCAGAACATGTAACAGAATCTTATTAATATCATCAAAATAATTATTTTTTAAATCTGAGGTGTTTTTGATTGCTCAGGAATTGCAATTTCTGTGACAAATTATAATACATTTTGTTTAAGAATGGGAATTTTTTCTTCTCCTATTCAGCTATAAATGCACCTTGTTTTTTTATATAAATATTTAATTAGCATTTTAACATTACTATGCAACTTATCTTTGTGAGTGATTTGTCTGATGGGTTACGTACAAGTTTGTCTTAATTAAGAATTGTCTATCACTGATAAACTATGCTTTCTAATTCTTTTGTCCTGTTCATTATTTCAGCTGCCTGTCTACCTCACCAAAGTCGGGGATTTATTCGCCCTCGTTGTGATTGGTCTTCTGCTTCTTGTTCTTCGTCTCGTTCTCATGGGATGTGAACCGCCAGAGTTTGCTCCTGCGGACAACCCAGCCTCCGAGTCCGACAGTCTGCTCGTTCGAAGCCTCACCTTCTGGTTTCTACCGTGTCTGAACTTTGCCCTCATGCTCTGCCCTATTTTCCTCAGTTTTGATTGGTCCATGGATGCCGTTCCGTTAATCCAGTCTTTCGTCGATTCGCGTAACCTCGCTTCTCTTGTCTTCTACGCTTCGCTGTTTTGCTTTTTCATTCATATCATGATTCATCTTAACGACCCAAAGCCAAATTTTCAACGTCGCCATGGCAACATTAGTCTCCATGGCAACATTAGTCTCCATGACGACAGACATCTCCATGACGACAGACATCTCCATGACGACGGAAACCTCCTTGACAACAAACTTGCTACCTCTGCATTGGACCATACCAAGAGTATCACGAATAATTCCGCATGTGCTTTGAATTCTCCTCAACTTACGGAACAGAATCGATGTCTGCAGTGCGTCTTGTTTGCGTTCGTTCTTCTCATCGTTCCATTTGTTCCGGCGACGAATCTCTTCTTCTACGTTGGTTTCGTGATAGCCGAGCGCGTTCTCTACATACCGAGCACCGGCTTTTGTCTGCTCGTCGCTCAAGGATTCTGCTGTCTGCTCGCGAGGTGTCGTGATTCTTTGCGCGACAGAATCTGTCGACGGTTCTTATGGATGTTCTTTGCGTTGGTCGTTGTTTTGTTCTCGTGGAGAACCATCAGAAGGAATGGCGATTGGAAGACGGAGGAATCGCTTTATCGCTCCGGTCTTCACATCAATCCAGCAAAAGGTCAATTATGAGAAGACTCTCTATTGAGCTCAGATCTGTGTTTTGAATGTCGTCATATTTGGATTGACTGTCGCATGTTATCTTCGCATCTATCTTGCTATAGGGACTTGAACCAAGTTAGGATGAGCGCTATGAAACCATCTGTTAGCCACCCTAAGAAACAGTTGTCAGTGGCAGTCAGAGGGAATCACGATGAATCCCCCATACATTTTCCTCTGGATTTTTCCCTCCCAACATCTCCCTTGGATTTTCCCTCCACCCCAGGCGTTTCAATAGAAATCCCAGGTATTCCCCAATTGTCCACAGAGAATGTACAGTTTATATCTATATGCAGACTTTGTAGTGCTTTGATGCTTGGGGTGGAAATGCAAACAAATTTTAGAAGAAACGTTTAATAAAGCAACAAACTGAGTGAACAGTTTTCTTCAAATGCATCGACGATGTTAGTATATAGCAACAGATTGTCTAATCATCCCAGATTTTTTTTACATTTTTAATTGTTGAAATTTAATTTTTTAAAGTCAGTTTGTTTCTACAAAAGCCATATGATTGAGTCGGAATCCGTCGCTAATGTAGTTCGAAAAAACAAAGTTTGATTAAGTAAGACAAAAAAATCCATAGAGGAACGTAATAAATATTCATCTACCCAAACTTCTTGTCTCCTTGCAAGTTGAAAATAGCTTAAGCGTCAGTTTGTACACATATAATGTAATTTATTAAAAACTTCTGTTACTGAGAGCTGTTTTGCTGCCCCTTCTATGATGTGTGTATTTTTCGTTTAAAATTTTGTAGCCTGGGGCAATCTGGGCAATATTCTAAAGGCTCAAGGCAAATTGGATGAAGCCGAGTTAGCGTATAAATCTGCGCTGGTGCACCGGTCCAACATGGCCGATGTCTACTATAATCTGTGAGTACCTTGCTAAGTTTCTCCATGGATGTAATTTGCTTTACTATAATTATGCACATTGTTATGATCGAAACCTACACTGAAATGTGAATTTGATGTAAGACAAGAAAAGAATATGTTTTAAAATTGCACACATCATCCTAAATTCAATATGCTGGTAAGTATGTTCTTATGATGACCAACTATTCCTCCTGCTGCACTTTAGTTTACATGCCATGACATTTAAATAAGATAAAGCGTAAAAATAGGATAGATAATTAAATTATATCCATCTAATCCGCTAATTAATTATCATGGTTAATGTTCTTTGTGTTACTTTGGTATTTCTCTGGTTCTGAATAAGTGATGTTCGCAATTTTAATTTCAAACTAATTTTACTTAATTGAACGGTTCAAAGAGAGAAACGAGGAACAAGGTAAAAATTGTTGTCATGATTATTTCAGAGGGTTGTTTTACCAAGAAAAGAAGCAGAATGATGAATCAATTCAGAACTACGTGAAGGCGATTGAATTTCGACCAAAGCTAACAGGTCAGGATAGGAAAATCCATTGGCAGGTTAAAGGTCAATATAAATTCCAGGTTAAGGTTTAAGGGTAAGGCAGGACGAGAGTTCTGGACTTGTTCAGTGATGTTTCTGGGTAAGGTTATGTAAAGTAAAGTAAAGTGAAGTAAAGTAAAGGGAAGACGAGGGAAGGTGAGGTATATTGAGGAAAGATAAGTTAGGTTGAGGTTATGGGAGATAAATTAAGGAAGGTTACGTAAGAAGAAGTAAGGTGCAGATTCAATACCTATAATCCTATATGAATATCTGCCTGCCTGCCTGCCCGCCCGCCCGCCCGCCCGCCCGCCTGCCTGCCTGCCTGCTCCTGTCTGTCTGTTTGTCTATGTCAGGTATGTCCAACTTACTACGAGGTAAGTTTACGTATCTACCCACTTGCCACCAGGTAAGGTTTGGTATGGTTACGTAAGGTAAGCTGATTTATATGCACTAATCACTGTTTATGTTGTTTACAACAATGAGTTCTGGTTTTTATCCTACAGTTGCATACCTCAATCTTGGTCTCGTCTACAATGCGGTCGGATTGAAAATGGAAGCAGAAAAGGTATAGAGCCATCTTCACATTATTCTACGTATAATTATTTGCGTTCAATTCGCAGTTGATCTCAGTAGCTTTTTAGAAGTTGGGATTTGAAATTACAATTATGATTGTGTAATGCTGGCACATGTCCAGTTATTCTGTGCGGAAATTTTTTAAAGTTTGCTTGCGGTGCTTTGGTGCAATCGTGCACATCATAAGTGGAGGAGATGCATTGTCTAATGTGCAGTCCTGCATCGAAAGGACTAATTACTCTCATGATCTTCCACCTTCCAATTCTCGACCTAAACGCCACCCACCATCAATCAATCAATCAATCAATCAATCAATCAATCATTTTATTTTGTAACCAAACAATCATTTTTACAATTATGCCACCTTTGATTCACACCGGACTATACCTCCTTCGGACTACACTCTTTTGGACAACCCTTCTGGCTTGTCACGATGCTCATGAATAAACTGTTGCTCTGTGCTTGACTTTCCAGCATCGCTTTAGAAATATGGAGATCACAATTCTCAATGATAGATTGAAAATTGTTTTTTTGATGCAGTTGTTTCGCGAGTGCTACAGCGTCGATATATCTGGTCTTCGTGATCCACGACTTCACGAGCAGACAAAGACATCGGCTCTTTACAATCTCGGTCGACTGTTGGCTGATGACGACAGTCGAATTAATGTAAGTAAATATCATGGTTTGTTATTCTCCTGCTTTGCAAAGGGTATTTTGTGCGCACGTAAGTAGGTATGTATCATGTATGTGCGTGCGTATATGCGTGTGTAGATGTGTAAATCGATAGAAGTCGAAAAAGTTGATAGAGTTCCAAGTTGATAGGATGAAGTTCCTAGTCCATTGTGTTTCATAAATAATTGTTATTATTATTGCACCATAGCTATTACTTATGTCATCATTTATATTTTTATAATTATTATTTGTTTGAAGGAGGCTGTTGATGTGTACAAGCTATCAATTGAAATCGCGCCGGCTGACTATCCAATCCATAGCATTTACAACATGCTTGGTACGTGAATGTCCTATTCTCTTTGATGTATCGTTGGTATTTTTATATGTGTTAGATATAAAAAAGTTATTTTGTATATGAAAATATTACAGAGCATACAATGGCTAGACCATGCAGGTCTACTGTCTCACTTAGTTTCTTTTAGTTTCTTCTTGTGAATGATTTCTTCTTCTTTGGCATTTCCTGTAAACTTTTATTCTGTACAAATTGGAGTAGAAATGGACACAGATTGTGATTCAATCTATTTTTGTGTTGCTCATTTTCTCGCTAGGTGAAGCGTTCTTCCGACTCGGTGACTACTCAGAAGCGGAAAGAAATTACCAGCATGCATTGCGGTTGAAGTCCGATCACATTCCAGCTTATCTCACGATGGCTAAACTATTCCAAGCCAGAGTTGGTGGTTCCACTCTGATATATAATTTTATATGTATAATATATACGTATATATAATATATATATATATTAGGGGCCGTCCATAAAGTATGTCACGCTATTTTTGACCATTTTTGACCCCCCCCCCTGTCACAAACTGTCACACATGGCCTGACCCCCCCCCCCCTCCAAAGTACGTCACACTTTCGAACAAATTTTGCTCAGTATTTCGACATAAAACTCATTCAAATGTTTCAAAAAAATTTAATTTTTGGAAATTACTTTAAAAGCTAATATTCTACTAAAAATATAAATTAAAAATAAATTAAAATAAATTAAAATAAAAAGTAAATGTGTGACGTCACACATGACCTGACCCCCCCCCCCCTGTCACAAACTGTCACACATGGCCTGACCCCCCCTCCAGCGTGACATACTTTATGGACGGCCCCTTATATTCATTATTCATTCATTCATTCATTATTAGAATTTATATAGCGCCTCTTCAAGAAACTACTCAGAGGCGCTCCCAGCCCAGCCACGACCAAAGAAAAAAGATTTAAGAGACTTGAGAAATAGAGATTGACTGGTCAGATGGAGGAGATGGAGGTTTGAGGGGAGGTCATTCCAGATTGACGGTCCCACAACCGAGAAGGCTCTGGTAGCTAAGCGAGCCCGTGGAACAAGCAGTTGTCCCTTCGCAGCGGAGCGAAGGGCCCGACACGCTTCAATGTCAGAGACAGGACGACAGAGGACGCGCAGATAAGATGGAGCACAACCAAGAATACAGCGAGAAACAAGGGCAGCAATGTGGTAATTGATGCGTTGGGCTATTGGCAGCCAATGCAGCACATCACGCATGTAAGCAGAGACAGGCGAAAATTTAGGAATTCGCCCGATGAGTCGGGCAGCAGAGCGTAGAACCCGGTCTAACCGTCCCAGAACCCCAAGGGGAAGGCCAACAAGGATTGAGCAGCAATGGTCAATACGACTAGTTACAAAAGCGTGAACAAGCACAACTAGCGCATCATGGGAGAGAGAGCGAGCAATCACTCGAAGTTGACGAAGCTGATAATAACAGCTTCGAGCGACAAGATTAACATGCTGGGTGAGACTGAGTTCACAGTCAAGGGTGACACCCAGGTCACGGACCGTAGAAGAGAAAGTAACATCCGGAAACAGTTGAGCTAGCAGAGGCAGGTCAATATTCTCAAGTTGCCGACGGCCGCCCAGCCAAATGAATTGCGGCCGCCCAGCCAAATGAATTGCGTTTTACTGGGATTTAAGAGAAGCCGGTTTATATATAATATATACATATTTATAATATATATATATGTTATATATATAATATATACGTATACATAATATATATATAATTATATATATATATATATATATAATCATATATATAATATATATATTTATATCGTGCTTGTTTCGAAGATTTGTTTTTATTATGGTTGAAGAACTGATTTTTGAGGGAGGAAGGGAGGGGATATTTTTAGAACAAATCTTTTGATTTGTAAAATCAGTGATTGGCTGACTAATTTATTGAATGAAGGAGTGTGTGAATGAATGAAGGAGTGAATGAATTAAATGAATGAATGAATTATGGATTTACCGAGTGATTGATGGATTTACTGAATGAATTAATGAATGATTGAATGATGAATTGTCAAAGAATGCTGTATTCAATCAATGAATGAATGGGATGAATGTTGGAATAAATGAAAGAATGATGAGTGTGTGATTGATAAATAAGAAACTGCATTTACTTGTTTTATGTCTTTTTGTTTTAATGTCTGCTTTCTGTTTTACTTCAGATGAAGTGATTGTCTTTTGTTGTCATTGTCTTTTGTTGTCATTGTCTTTTGTTGTCATTGTCTTTTGTTGTCATTGTCTTTTGTTGTCATTGTTTTCTTTCAGAATCAGCCGATTGTTGCTGAGGAATGGCTTCAGAAGGCGATGCAAATCAGTCCCACGGATGTCAGCATTTACAGACATTACGGTCAGTGATGTAACATTTGACGACGTTGATGAATGTTTGTTGTTCTTGTTGTTGTTGTTGTTGTCGTTGTTACGCTAATGATAAAAGTGATGATGATGATGATGATGATGACGATGACAAAGACGGTGATGGGGATGATGACGATGACGATGATGATAACGACAACAAACGGTTGTAGTTCTGATGATGACAATGATGATGTCTGTGGTCTATGTTGTCTACTTAAGGTCAGTTCTTGACTGAGTCTGGACGATCGACAGAAGCAGTCGACTGGCTTCTCAAAGCGATCGAAATGGATCGAATGGATTTTGAAACAATCTTCAACTGCGCCAACGCTCTCAGGTATGAGGACGACTTCTCTCCCGTATTATCATGCTTACAAACTTTTTTATTCTCAAGTGCACTAGAGAAGCTCTATTTAATATTGAAGCTCTATTTAATATTGAAGCTCTATTTTATAGTGAAGCTCTATTTAATATTGAAGCTCTATTTTATATTGAAGCTCTATTAAATACTAAGTGGGTGCCTTGATGGAGTGCTATATAAATTCTGATTGACTGATTGATTCATTGAAGTCATTGTTTGCTGAAATTGATTAAGTTGGAAAATATCATCATTGCAGTCCTTGTGGTTTTTCTTGGCAGTCTAACCATCCTACTGGACTGATCTTTCCACTGCGTGTGTGTCTCGCATGGTAAGAAGGTCTTTGAATGTTTTTTGTTGTTTTCCAGGCAATCCGGTCGATCTGCGGAAGCGGAAGAACTCTATCGAGAAGCCGTTCGACTCAATCCAACGGTCGGAATGTTTGTTTTACGAGACAATAAGAAGATTATTTGTCATTCTACTGTATGTGTGGTTGTGTGTGCATGTATGTGTGTATTTATGTGTATTATGCGCAGCACTGTGCATGTTTGTATGTGTGCATGTATGTGGGTATGTATGTAAACATGTATGGTTGATTGTTTGTTTTTGTGCATGAACGTTTGTACACTTGTATGCTCATATTTCAGTATTTGTGTGTGTTTAGCCTATGTATTTATTATTTATGTTTGTACATATTTATTTATTATATAAAGACATTTTATGTAGTGCCTTTTAAGTACAGTCGTTCATCACAGGATGCAGACTGCACACATTGCAATCTGCACACATTGCAATCTGCACACATTGCAATCTGCACACATTGCAATCTGCACACATTGCAATCTGCACACATTGCAATCTGCACACATTGCAATCTGCACACATTGCAATCTGCACGCATTGCAATCTGCACACATTGCAATCTGCACACATTGCAATCTGCACGCATTGCAATCTGCACACATTGCAATCTGCACACATTGCAATCTGCACGCATTGCAATCTGCACGCATTGCAATCTGCACGCATTGCAATCTGCACATATTGCAATCTGCACACATTGCAATCTGCACACATTGCAATCTGCACACATTGCAATCTGCACGCATTGCAATCTGCACACATTGCAATCTGCACGCATTGCAATCTGCACGCATTGCAATCTGCACGCATTGCAATCTGCACACATTGCAATCTGCACACATTGCAATCTGCACACATTGCAATCTGCACACATTGCAATCTGCACGCATTGCAATCTGCACGCATTGCAATCTGCACACATTGCAATCTGCACGCATTGCAATCTGCACATATTGCAATCTGCACACATTGCAATCTGCACACATTGCAATCTGCGTGATCAAAACGAGAATTCTATTTTATGACACTTTACAAATGTTTTCTGCTCACAGTCAAATACCAACGTTGCATAACTGAAATTAATCCGTTAGAGGAATTTGATCTTGCAACTCTTCTCATTACATTGTATTGCGTCGGCTGATCTATAAAACTCTCTCACAGCGCATACCATTCAGAGATGCATTAAGGATGAGATTATGAACGTAATAACGTCATTCCAATTCATCTTTCTCTTTCACCTGTTCAACCCTTGCTGCCTTGCAGCCGCCTTCCTTTGATCATGCACCACCACTGAATGCATTGAATGCATTGTATGCATAGTAAATCATGGATGAGATGAGTTCATCTGGTTCCCTGTCAATCGCAGGCGGTCTCTCTCTCTTTCAACCGACCGATTTAATGTCGATCTCAATGTTTTGCTTTTCATATCAACAGGAAGTCATCGCACAGATGAATCTCGGAGCCATTCTCCATTTCAACAGGAAGCTGCGAGAGGCGGAGGCGGTTTATCTCGATGCGCTCAAGATGAAACCGGATGACGCAATCATCCGAACTAACCTCAAGAAGTTGCACAAGCTCATGACGAAACAACCGGTCACGTGACCTGCCGTAGTGTAATGTAGCGGCGGGATTTATGTAGCTCCTGCAGATGAGAAGAGTAGTGTATTGTTTTCATCGTCAGATGGGTTTTGCTGAGTGGCAATATATCAAGTGAGCTTCATTCCGCTAAGGTTAAGTGGTTGACTTGGAGGTCAAGTCGTGTTCGGTGCGTTAATTGCGGTCAAACACGTTTCTTTTTTCTTTTTATTACCTTCGCCTGTGTTACATTTTTCTTATCTTACCTTTACCTTGAGTTTGACTTTACCGTTACCTTGTCTTATCTTTATCTCTGTGTTACATTAATTGCCTGGTGTTGCCTTGACCTCAGCTTAATTTGTTATCTTTACCTTGGACTACCTTTGCTTTGTATTACCTTTACTTTCGGCTACCTTTTTTGGACTACCTTTCTTTGGGCTACCATTAACTTGGACTACCTTTACCTTGTATTATCTTTACCTTAGTCTACCTTTCTTTGGGCTACCTTTACCTTGGACTACCTTTACCTTGTAT
>OX243820.1:38260857-38308357 GCA_945859605.1 Lumbricus rubellus
ATTACACGCTGCAGTCTGATCGATTTCAGATATATGTCCTAGCTCGATGCATGCCTCTCTATCTGTGCGTGTGCATGTGCTTGTGTGTGTGTGTGCGCGCGCACGTGTAGCCTATGTGTAGTTTGTGTCTCACTCATGGGCGCCCGCACCATAGGTCAAGGGGGGGTCGCGTGACCCCCCCTGGAAATCATGACAAAATATTGATAATGACAGTTTCTGGACAAAATAATGTCAGTGGTAAAACGGGAAAGGATGCATTTGCCACTATCTGAATTTGCCCAATTGTTCCAACAGTTCACCTATTTTGACTACGCCATGCGGTATAGGAACTGCATGCTGTTGCCTGTTGGATATATGATAGGGCCTACGCCGGGTCACAGACGCATATTTTATGTGGTATCTGGCATTGTAATTAGATACGACTTGTATGGGGTGTTTGGAGTTATCTTGGGAAGAGGCCAGGGAGCTGGCGATGGAGTGGAGGAGATGCGTTTCCCGATATGCAGACTTCACAGGAGGGACTCAATACTAATTATGGCACTGTCAGCCAGGCGAAGACCTCTGCATGAGTAATAAATGCTCAAAATATGTGCAAGCTATTTTCACCCTCTCAGTCAGTAGTTTAAAGTTATATATATATATATATATATATATATATATATATATATATATATATATATATATATAGAGGTCTATAGTTCGTAACCTATGAATCGTTTACAACCGATGGGTCCCCAACCACCATCTGACAGGGAGTGGAGCATATGCATTTATAGCCCAAGATGCGTTCCCTCCACACCGGCGACCTATAATTAAGGGCGAATAAGGTGTTGAATAAAGTTTCCCATGTCGGACGAAGATGAAGGCGATTCCTAAGGCAAAGAGGTGAAAGATGAGATACACACTCCACAAGAAACTGACTGTGACAGATGATGGGGATGGCTGATAAAATTGGATCACAGAAGAGCCGAAAATTAGCAGTGCACATGGCTTCTATCACTGTGCAGGGCGGGCGCAACTTGAGCCAGATGAAAAACGAAGTAGGGATCAGAATCGAGCCAAACTCATGTCGGGAGGAGGAAAGCCGCCCTGATAGTGGAAGGCCGGCTCGGGAGGAGGAGAGAAAATGAAACAGATTGTCTAGGAGGCATCGTAACCCCTGATGATGAGAGCTCCTTCAAAACTGGAGAGTGAATATCGAGAAGAAAAACTGACCGCGGGACACGGAGTCCAGTTCATAACCTGTTAATCGTTACGGTGCGCACAATCTGACGAGAGCGGAGCATTAGCTGCATTACCCGAAACGACACACTGAGTTCAGAGACAAAGATATTCGAACTGCCATTAGGCTAATAATGCACTACAGAATGCTACGCCAGTCGTCAACTAGCTAAGCCTAGCTGGTCTGTCTCGTCACCCCTCCAACCGCACACCACTCCGCCATCGTCCCAACGGATCCACGGTAGGCCAGGTCTTTTATGTTACGTCTATTGAACTGGAAATCACTCTGAGTAATTAGTTTTTGTTAATGTAATGATTGGATAGACTTTAATTGTCGTACATGCATGTCCTGTACTATTAATAATTTATTTTCTTTGAACATTGTTCCGTCCAGGAATGCTGGTTGATATGGGCTCACCCATCATTATCTGCCTGTTTTTTCCCAACTCAAGTATTCTGTTTAGCCTTAATTGGCTCTGCGGACTGGGAGCACCTATGTTCAGGCTTCTTAAAGGCCAATAAAGAGCTTCCCGGAATGACTATGAGTGAATTGTAAGGAATAAATGGATCTAAGATCAAGAAGAAAACAAGTTTAATCATTCAACCAGTGTCTTGCACATGTAGAAAATATTTTAACAAGCTGGCTAAGTTTTGCCCCTGAATTTTTTTATGGCCCTGGAAGAAAAGAAATGAGGTCCCTGGTACTGTTAGTCAGTTATTAGTGCTATAGCTTTTTACTATGAATGTTTACATGAATAATATATGACTAAATATAGGCTATATATATATATATAGGCTATATATAGCATAAATTAATAGTCGGAAATTGTTGAAAGATTTTGTTCGTCTCATTGCAAAAGTCTCATAAATAGTGGTACGTTTTACTGAGACAATGTAATTGTGTAAATTAAGCTGCCTATAGCTTTTAATGACATTTTATATCTTAACTCTCCAGGTCGTGACTGACCCCCCCTGCAAAAAATCCTGCGGGCGCCCATGGTCTCACTATGTCTCTGTGTGTCTGTCTGTGTCTATCTCTCTCTCTCTCGCATGTCTGTCTGCATGTCTATCTGTGTATGCATGAATGTATGCATGTACCTTACAATCTGGAATGGCCTCATATATAGCTGTTACACTGCGCATATATTTCCCAGGGGGTCACTCGATCCACTCATGGGGCTTCATGTCCTTCGTAACCTCTTCCTGTGCACTACCTGCAGCGTGATCCATTATATAACTTGAGAGACAGGGCTCAAAATTTCATCCTCCACCAATTGAAAACTTGTTAAACTTGATTCCAAGAATGTTATTTTAACAATGTCATGTTGGCCAAAATGGCCGACGCCGTGCCTTTCTGTTGTTATGGCAGATTTTTACGTCCGGGACGAAACTCGCTTCTTTTCGTTCGGATTTTCTAATGTTTACTGATGTCGAGAGTCGAGATTCTGACTTTTCTTCATCTGTGTCGTGAGCGTTTGGACGGTAACTTGATAATAAATTTTGACGTTCAACATGCCATGCGTGTTTCGCATCTGGACTATTCCATTATGCTGACCATCAAGGGGTTCCAGGTTCGTCATCATTGTTTCATCATTAGGCTATCGATAGCCGAACGATTACGCACGACGTGTATGGGAAAAGAAAGGATTTCACTATATACCAGCAACCGAAAACCATGCCGCAGTAGTGCCACGTTTCCAGCGTTGTGCTGCCCGTCGCTGCTCTTCGCACTAATGTTTCTCGGCTCTGTAGACACTGAAAATACTGTTAAACTACCATCATCGGGAATCGGTACGAGAAACTTTCGGCTGAACTCTCCGTGTAGCCAACGCGTATGAGTTTGACGATGGGGTGACTTGTGCTTCTCGAGCGGTGTTTTTGCCTAAGGATGACTTCTGTCGTGACGTTACCATCAATAGGCTTGAGCTATATGAGTGGGCGCCGCTGATGGCTGCCATATTTGTCTTGTATTTGTTTTTTTATGTCGTGTTTTTTGTGCTTGTAAACCAGAGTGCGTTTTGCAGCTGGTACATTAAAGAATATACTTACTTACTTACTTACTTACTAACTATTTTGTTTATAATTAGGTTTTAAGCTGCCATACTGTCAATTTTGCTAATGTAAACCTACAGCGTTCTGTCTGTTGTTCATTGAATTAAACGACTATTATAGCCTACAATATGTGTGTATGTATGCATGCATGTGTGCATGCATGTAGGTATAGGACTATAGTCTATAGATATAGGTCTAAGCATATATCTTCGCGTGCGTGTTTGGCTTTATGGTTAACATAACATAACATAACATGGGTTTTAAGTGGTTCAGAAGACACTAGGCCTGTGTTAGAACCACTGCAATATTGACCTGGAACTTTTAATACCCCAATTTTCCTAGGCTCCTTTTAAATGCTGTGACCGTGTCCACCGACACAGTGCTGTCCCCCAATCCGTTCCACATGTCCACAACTCTAGCACTGAAAAATTTCTGCCCTAATGATCCTTTTGGCTTCTTAAATAATTTGTACCTATGTCCCCGAGTTGCTTTGTTTGGTGCTAATACAAAGAACTTCTCCCAACATAGTGCTTCCTTTCCAGTAATGATCTTGTATGCTTCAATTAGGTCTCCTCTGCTCCTTCTTCTCTCCAGTGTTGTTAGCCCACTCCTTTCCAACCTCTCCTCATAGCTCATATCTTTGTAACCCCAAATCATCTTCGTAGCTCTTCTCTGCACTTTCTCCAGTTTTTCAATATCCTGCTTCAAGTATGGATTCCATGCCTGAATGCAGTATTCCAGCTGTGGCCTAACCAGTGATTTATATAGCCTCAGTATTGTATCCTTATCTCTAGTAACTATTGTCCTTTTTATCATGCCTAATGTTGAATTTGCCTTTTTTGATGCTTCAGCACATTGCCTTGAAGGTTTTGCACTCTTGTGCATGATCACTCCTAAGTCCCTTTCTTCATCACTCACCCTCAGTGCCTTTCCCCCCATTTCATATGCAAACTCCTGGTTCCTCTTTCCCATATGCATCACTGAGCACTTTTCCAAATTAAAAAGCATTTGCCAGTCCTGTGACCATCTAAACATTTTTCCTAGATCTTCCTGTAGTATATCTGCTTCTTCTTTATTACCCACTGCTCTACATAATTTTGTGTCATCCGCAAATTTAGAAATCTTTGATAGAATCCCATCATCTATATCATTAATAAAAAGTACAAACAACAGTGGCCCCAACACTGATCCTTGTGGCACTCCGCTTTGCACTGCTGTCCACCTAGAGTGTTTATCTCCTATTCCCACTTTTTGTCTTCTATCTGAAAGCCAGCTTTCAATCCACTTGAGTACCTGCCCTCTAATCCCGCAAGCTTGCAACTTTTTAACTAGTCTTTTATGGGGTACTTTATCAAATGCCTTTGCAAAGTCTAGGTAAATCACATCCACTGGCTTTCCCTCATCTAACTTCTCAAAGACCACTTCAAAGAATTCCAACAGATTTGTCAAACACGAGCGTCCCTTAGTGAATCCATGTTGACTACTTTTTATAATATTATGTTGTCTGTCTATGTACGATATATGAGCCTATGATATAAGTGCGCATGCATGTCTGTAGGCTCTAGCTATGTAAAATAATATATATATATTTCGCATTGTATAAAAATCAAGTTGAAATTCTTTTCCAGCGACTCTATAGTATAGCGGACTTCGTATACCCTGACATGTAAGACTTCTGCATTACATTGTATGCATAAATCATGTCTGGCGTTTATCGAGGGGCCAAATAAGTGGTCCTGAAGAGTGAAGACTACAGGTCAGGTCTATTATAGGCGAATAGTAACAAATTGATACCAATAGTGTGTTTGCATAGTAACTTGAAACCATGTTGAATAACAGAACGTTTGTTCACTGTATTATTGCATTGAAAACGTGGTGTTCAGTTACACTTAGAATTAGACGCTACGTGTGACATCTAGCGAATGGACTGGCATTAAAAACCTTGAAAGACATCTAGCGAATGGACTGGCATTAAAAACCTTGAAAGACATCTAGCGAATGGATTGGCGTAGAAACCTTGATCCATCGCTCAGACTGTCAACTTGTCTCGCCGCAGCCTTCGCAGATGGCAGCACACACAGATCGTTAAGGCAACAACTTGAAACGAGTTCGTCGAGGTTAACTATAATCTATGGTTAGGCCGATGTCGCCTACTTTGGACTAAAGATGATAGGCTGTGTAACAGTGTGTACGTGGCCTATATTTAGGCCTAGAGGTGAATGCGCTTCTTGACATTCATGTTCCTGTTTTCAGCACGCCCGTGTTGCGCTTCTGCAGAATTGGGGTGGAGGAGGGAGAGGAGGGGACAGTGTAATGAGATTGAGGACCTTTTAGAGTGCTTCGACCTTAGCAATACTATCGAAGGCTATGAACACAAAGAAACTTAGACAAGGACGCAGCAATATAATATCTCTTTGTCTGATAAACAATTAGCGAGAAAAACTTGTTAGATTTCAAAACTTTAAAAGTTTCTCGGTGCATTAATAGGACATGTCTGTCCGTTCTGCTTGTGTGCGTGTGTGTGTGTGTGTGTGTGCGTGTGCGCGCGCTTCTACTCAGAGGCGCTCCCGACTACGGGCACTCCTTCAGAGTTTCACGCCGAAGCGCACGAGCAATTGCAAGTAAAGGACTTGCTGAAGGTTCATACGCGGCGGCTTGATGTAGATTCGATTCGAACCTGGAAACTTCCGGTTAAAAAATGGCAATTAATTGCTTAAAAATGAACACGGCAGCTGCGGTCACACCGTCAACATGATTTTTTTAAAGATACATCCTCAATAAAACTTTAGCCTCGAGGGAAGTCATAGTTGTCGTGACGTGTTTCCGTTCGATTGTAAGTGAATGACACCAAAGTGTCTAGTCATTGCAATGATGAGTCAGCTGAATTGGCACATGGAACATGACGGACAGACGGACGGACGGAGGGACATTGAAGGAACTGCAGCCGAGGCCGTGATTAGGTCAACGAATTCTTATTATTCTTATTATTTTGTACTCGATGACTTTGCTTCGATGTGCGACTGACTACGGTGGTTGAGTCTGTTGCTGAATGAATGATGGAACAAATGAGTGGATGAATGGATGCGACGGACAGACGGACGGACCTACCTACCGACCTACCGACCGACCGACTGACCGACTGACCGACCGACCGACTGACCGACTGACTGACACAGTTAAATCAGTCGGTTGGTCGATCGGTTTTTTAAATGTTTCTATATGTTGCCGACCGACCGACCGACTAAGCTGAGTATGAGATTAATAGACTGAATGTATGTGCTGTGTATGGTGCATCAGTAGATAAACATTGCACTCAATGCAAGATACATGTATGTATCGTCTGTTTGTCTGTTTGTCTGCAGAACTACATGTACAATTGTACATGTATGTTGTTGATGAACGAGAGTCGATGACGTTGGTTTCGTCGTTCATGCAGATGGACATTAACCCAATTCTTTTCATTCTCGTTCTTATTAGATGAACCGAATGCAGAGGCGGTTGATAAGCAGGTCACCACCACCACCACCACCGTCGTCGTCGTCATCATCATCACCATCGTCGTCGTCGTCGTCGTCATCATCATCATCATCATCGTCGTCGTCGTCGTCGTCATCATCATCATCATCGCCATCATCATCATCAACATCGTCGTCGTCATCATCATCATCATCGTCGTCGTCATCGTCGTCGTCGTCGTAGTCTGCCTGTGTTCAGACAATCACAACACACAAGTAGTCATCATCATCGTGCACATTTACCGCAGTTTGGCGTCGCTTATAACAGCTCTATCTTTCCCCTTTTGTTTATAATTTATCTTCAATTCTCCAATAAAATTATCTGTTCAGTCTATAAATTCGTTATTTTCTGCGAACACAATTCTTCACAGTTACCGACAATCAAAGGCCCACTTAGACCAGTCTGAGTCTCTATAGAATTATAGCAACCGCAAGACACCTAAAAACAATATCACACTACAACAAAACATGATAATATTCCGACAGGTTATAATCACTGTTTTGAGTTCATCAACAAGCAGGGCACGCGCAGGGCACACGAGGGCCACGGTGCAGGCCGCGGATCGGCTGGCCGACGCCTTTGTTTGGCCCAGTATGAACAAACATATTTTCATACAGCAGTAGTTCTCTCTATTATTATACTTTCCCGGTCGTTTACCCGGTAAGCGGCCCCACGCGTGCACCGCCGCACGGCGTAGAATAACAACTGGCGTCGGCATCCAACAGATGGCGTCAGCGCAATGCTACGATGGTTTTATGACGTCATAAATACGCGGGTTCATCGCCACTCCGTAATCCGTTCATCGACTTGTTTTGCGTTGTTGTTATGTACAATTTTGTCCGTTTTACGGTTTTTACCAGGAAAATGAATTGAGAATAGTTTAGGATATTTCTTCAAATATAATTAGATATTTATACGTTTTATGTGCAATGCGTATGTATTGTTGGTTGTAATATTTAGTAGATATTTTTTATATTTCTGTGAACGCTAACGGTGATTATCGCTAATAACAGCTTGGCACTGTTGGCAGTACTTAGCAAACAAATTTGTACGTAGACGGTTGGACCATGGTTTGGACTGTGGCCGTGATCAATAATTATGTTGGTATCCAGGCAACGGGTTGCCATGGTTATACAGTGTGTTCGCTGGTCAACAGCGGCGCGCCATCTAACGAAGCTGTCCATCGAGGTTCAATGGATGCGAGCAAATAACGACGAGTCCATAAATGGAAACACTTGCTCGCTTGCGTTTATTGCAGTAGTGTCTGATATGTTGATTAAGTAAGTATGTAAGTAGATGCACTTCAAGGAAAGACGGATCTACGTTTCCAGGCTGTAATCAAGTGTTTCGAGTAAAGGCAAAATTATAGAGAATCCTAACTGGGCCGATGCAACTAGGCCTATAAATAACACTCAACAATAATTATAAAGAATTCGGATAGCAAAAATTTTGAAAGTTGTTGACCCATTCTTTTGCTTTTGGGCATATATGTTTCAAAGCGTTTTAATAAACCGTGACAATAAAAAAAACTCTTGTAGACTAAATTAAATGATGTCACACCACTCCTCCAAATATATTTTGAATTTATATTAACTCGGACGGGTCTCAACTTATGGGACTGCGTACGTATACGCCTACATTATTACTCGTATAGGCTTGTTATTTTGCCGTATGGCCTACTTTGTCGTACGTTAACATCAATTTATTTACTGATGGTGCATATAAATCATCTGTTTAGTAATAACTGACTCGGTGTCAATGGAATAACTGCTACTATGATTAGCATGACTAGGCTACACATAGACATTATTCCATTCAACAGCTATACATCGATAGTGATTATCCACAGCAATTATTTTGTTTGTGCAAAGGAGGATCATTGCATGGATACAGACTTGCACACAGTTTATAGGCCTAATGGCCTATTACTGTATAGTCCATCCAATGTTTATAGACCTACACCGATTACTCAATTAATATAAATTATTTGGTTCATTCTGCAACAGTGCAACTACAGTATAAATATTTGTTATATACTGTGGTGCAACTGCAATTAGGCCTACATTTTCAACGTATAGAAAATTTTAATAATATATCGCACAACGTACGTATACGGTAGGTCCCGCGCATCGTTGTTCCGATAGGTAGACCTAATAACCTACATGTATATACGGGTGCACTATGGCTGCAAATAAATCTCGAGAAGCGTCAAGGTTTTCGACTTGACACAAATGAAACTTTTCAAAGCCAACATCTGATCTATGAGTCAACATTGTGACCTATAGGTTGCCTATTCTCTATTATGATAATAGAGCCGTCGACAGGTATGCAGTAGCCTAACGCTTGCTGACAAAGTTTCTTACAACCGTTCACAAATATTTACGCAATTCTGCGTCATCAGTTACTGTTATTAGTCTAGTGCGCTTTAAGTTCGATCAAAACACGGTTTACGGTGGTACACACTACACACTACACACTGCATAGTGTGTTAATGTTGTTGATCATTGGTTGTTTACCATTTTCAAATAGAGGAACTTTGAAGTAGGCCAGATGCCATGCACCAAGCCAAAACCAACAACATGCAGAAGGGATTGGATTTCAGCACTTGCACCGGGGAACACCCACATCATGGCTACAAACCACCTCCCAGGAAATGGCCCAATATTATACTAAGCGTTGTCTGTGGGCGTATAGAGTCAATCACAAAGTGCATGCGTGTCTGAAAGTTAGGAAATGACTGTCTTGTTACTGGTCAATTATTACTATGTAGATGAGTAAACGGTTGAGCAAATGACTCACTTCCTCTGCGATCTGCCCCTTTACGGAAGTCAGCGTTTATATAGATGGCGTGCAGAGATATAAACAGGAAATATTCAGCTAAACTGCAGCGCAGAAAGAAGAGGAGAGAAGAGGAAAGCCATTAAATACGGTGTATAGCGACTGATCATGCATACCACTTAAATCCAAGAACTTAAGCTACTGTTCACCCTGGGTTGGGTATTGCACGTAAAATTGAAACAGCATTGTAATGTACAATGCACAGTATACTATAGGTAGGCCTAACCTTAAATTAATTCGTAGGCTATATTATAGCGTAGGATATAGGGCCTAAGTAGCTATAGAATCAGATAGCCTATAGATCTCCTATACCATGACCAGTTTTCTCATTATTGTCCTACTGAAAGATACATTTGTGAGGAAAATGCGTATAAAACATAGTAAAAAAATATAGTACAACAGGTTTACACGTGGAATGACCTCCTCCCTCTGTTCGCAGTAAGATCTTATTGGGTGTGTCATCTTCAGCCCTTCGCTGCTAGACTTTAACTTTATTATGTCCTCGGGCTGTCACGCTGAGAGCACCTTTGAATAGCTGCTATGTTATTGCTGCAGTAGTTATAGGTGTGCTTTATATAAATTCTCATATACAATACAATAGTACCAATGCATAGACCTAATTATAACAATCGAACGTGACAACCAACTGTTGAGCCACAACAAAATTGCATTGTTGTAAATTTTTAATCGCGTGTTGTTTTTATGTAGCCTACACTGAGCCCGCGTTATGTTACATGATGTTGTTTATCTTAAAACTGTTTTACATATAATTAGGCCTATTAATTTGTTGTAGCATTTCCTACAACAGGCGTAGCCCACCAAACATCAGCCAGCGAGGCAAACGTGTAAGTGGGGCGTGGACGAGGTTATTAACCGCTCCCAATGCAAGGATAGATATTGCTGGAGTACTTTGGTCCACTCATGTAGCCAACCGTCGCGCAGCGACGTCGGCGTATTGTATTGTATTGTATTGTATTTAAACATTTATAAAGCGCCTCTAGTAGGGTGAACCGTTCAGAGGCGCTCCCAGTGCGCAAGGCCCCGCGAGAAGAAACAGGTTTTGAGAAGAGACAAAGCAGAAGAGAGACTACCAGAAAGAAGTGTAGAGCGAACAGAAGGAGAAAGAGCATTCCAAAGAGAAGGACCATTTGAGACAAATGATCGAGACTGAGCCATAGTAGTTCTAGACCGAGGAACCAAGAGGTCAAATCTGTTGGATGAACGAAGTGGACGATGGGAGGAAGCCGAGTGAGGACGAAGTAAAACATTAGTCAGATATTTTGGGGCAAGACCCCGTTGAGCCTTTAAGATCAGAGTGAGGATCTTGAATTGTGTGCGAGCACGGAGAGGAAGCCAGTGAAGTTCATGAAACATAAAGGTAGAGATGTGAGAGTACTTGGGAAGGCGGGCAATCAATCTAGCAGCTGAGTTGAGAACAGACTGAATAGGTGAAAGACGAACTTTAGGAAGACCAATGAGAAGAGCATTGCAATAGTCAATTCGTGAGCATATAAAAGCATGAATTAAGGTAGTGAAGATGGAGGAGGAGACAGAGCGACGAATGACTCTGAGACGTCTTAAATGAAAATATGACGAGCGTGTCACATTTGAAATATGCTCAGTAAAGGTAAGTGAGCTATCAAGTACAACACCCAGATCCCGCACACTTGAAGAGAAGGAAAACAGCGGGAATTTTTCAGAGAGCAGAATGAAATCAAGCTTCTGGAGCTGCTGGGGAGTACCTAGCCAGATGAATTGAGTCTTTGAAGTATTAAGCGAAAGGCGATTAGAAGACATCCATGAGTGGAGATGATTAGTAAGCGATTCAATATGCGCAACTAACAGCAGCTGGGAAGATGAGGGACCATGGACAAAAGCCTGGACATCATCAGCAAATAGATGGCCAGCAGCACTACAAATAGGAAAAAGAGAAGAGATGTCAGCCGTGTAAAGAATAAATAGGAGAGGTCCAAGAACTGAACCTTGAGGAACACCCAGATTAACATGAACCCATTGGGTTCGAGAGTCACCAGATATAATCAGTTGAGTTCTTTCAGAAAGGTACGACTGGAACCAAGAAAGGGGGAGACCCTTAACACCATAGGAGATCTCAAGACGCTTGAGTAGGATGTCGTGATCGACCATGTCAAAAGCTGAAGAGACATCATAGAGGGCCAACAGACTGACCTCAGACCTATCAACAGCAGAATAGATTTCAGATAATAAAGAAAGGAGAGCTGTCTCAGTGGAATGATGGGCCCTAAAACCAGATTGGTTTGCAGGAAGGAGACCAGATTGCTCAAGGTAAGGTAGAAACTGCAGAGAGACAAGACGTTCAAGTGTCTTAGAAAGAAAGGATAGATTTGAGATAGGCCGATAATTTTGGCAAAGGTTGGTGTCAAGGTTAGGCTTTTTGAGGGAAGGAAAGACAAGAGCCCGTTTCTGTGAGGGAGGGATGCAACCTTCAGAGAGGGACTGTCACGGTGGAGCCCTTCCCAACGTGATTCGCGACGATCCGCCTCACACACAGCGGTCTATCTATGGCGCTATATCAATGGCGCCATAGAAGCCTCGGGAATGCAGCGGGTGGAGGGTCGGCAAACCGTTGGGGCAGATGACACCGACACGCCGATAAGATCTCGGCTCCGCCAGCGCCGGTCGGACTTCAAAGCGATTGAAGCCCGGCGAGGGGCGTCAAACCGACGAGTCAACGATCCGACCGGAGCCCATTAAGATCTCATTACACCCAAACTAATGGAGGAGCCGGCCTTTGTCATCTGACGCCCATTGTCGCCCTCCACTCGGCCCATCGACCCAGGAGAGGAATCCCCTGAGGCACTTGACACCTACCGCCATAAACTAGACCTCCTATCCAGCGGTACCTTGCTCGCAGAGACAGTGCCTTCGACGGGCGGGTCTAGGAGAGGCCTACGACGCGAACGAGTGTCCGGGCGTCGGATGGTAGCGACACCCTTCGACCAATCGGCGCTAGGGCCGATCGACGACGGATGGACGGTGGGACTCACGAAGCGGACCTTAAAGAGAACTGTCGGGGGATTTTTGGGGCTGAACTGCGGGGAGACGTCTGGAGTGACTATTATTCCAGGGGGACGGGCTGCCACGTGGTTTCAGCCACAGGAGACATATAACAACTCGAGTTCAACATCCAGACTTCTTAGACTAACCTTTTATTATTCGTTATTAAAGTTAAAACACAACCTCGTCAAGTACATGTATTATAGTCGTGTCTAGTAAAAACGAAGGGGGAGTCACAGACGGACGTCCCGACACGACATTTCTGGCGCAGTCGACTCGATTTTTGGGAGTACATTGATGAGATTGTGTTTGTGCGAACTGGAAGCTGAAAAGACGGCGGACGTCTCGTAAGAAACAGTGAAGAGAAACCCGGAAGTGTCAAGCGTACAAGTCCGCGGACGCCACGCTTGATGAACAAGACGGAATCGCGGAGCTACAATCGATCCGAAAGATCCAGGAACAGGACCAGGAGACAACGCCACGTGCAGTCTACAGACAAAGGCAGGTAGGATCTTCGCTGGTGTCTGGTATTCTTGGGGAGTGAGTGTGTAAGTCCGAAGGCAGGAATAGGCGGAAATATTTCTGATTGTTTTGTGCTTTGTTTTGTTTTCCTCTTTCTAAACGCTGGGACTGTCCCCTCTCTCTGTTTGCGATGGATAGGTTAACGCCCGAGCAGCAGGCGGGTATTAAAAAGATGTCTAGCGATAGGCTAGAAAGATGTTTGCGGGAAGCTGGAGTAGCTTCACCAACAATAGAGGCTATGGGACGCCTGGATTTGATGGAGAATTGGGCGGAGTTTGTGTCTGCTGGCCATGAAACCCCTCCCGAATACGATAGTCCTAGCACTCTTAGGCAGACCAGTACGGATTCAAGTTTGGATCTGGAACGTCAGCGTCTGGCCTTCGAGATTCGGCGGTATGATGAAGAGAGAGAAGATCGAAGACGGAGAGAGAAGAAGGAGGATGAGGAAAGAGAAGAGCGAAGATGGAGAGAGAAGAGGGAGGATGAGGAGAGAGAAGATAGACGCAGAGAGTTGAAACTGCGTGAGGAGCAGTTGGCAATTGACCGTGAGAGACAAAAGCGAAGCGACATAGACAATTGTCGCAAGCAGTCATTAGCCGGTCGGATCAAACACTTTAGCGATGCTCTCAAATTAGTCATAGGTAAATTTCCACTCGATGGGGCGGAAATGCCTTGCTATTTCGACCACATCGAGCGGCTATTCCATCAATTTGCCGTTGACGACGATGTCAAGGCTCACTTACTGTTGGCTAACCTGAATGATCGGACGAAAGCCCTGACCACCCGGCTGACACAAGATCAACTCTGCGACTACGAGAAGCTCAAGGAGTTCTTGCTTCGAGAGTTCAGAGTTAGTCCCATCCAACTTCGGGACCGTTTCCTCTCAGCTAGAAAATCTTCTGATGAAACTTATACTGCGCTCGCTTCTAGGATCAAGAATGCTTTGTTTTACTACCTTCGCAGTCGGCGAGTCGGTAATTCTGTTGAAGATCTTTTAAGTCTTTTGTGCGCCGACCGTCTCAAGGAACTATTGCCCCGTGCATGTTTGGATTTCATACTAGCGCAAGAGAAAGATGAATGGCTACGGGTAGAGGAATTAGCAGCCACAGTAGACAACTATATGGCATACCATCATTGGAGTGGCGAACCTATCCGCTGGAGTGGCTCGAGTAACTCGGGTAACTCTACGAACTCAAGCAGCTCTGCGCACGCTCGGAATAGCCGAACAACGCACCTGACCCACCAAAATGAGAATCTAGCCACCAAGAAAGTAGAGGTCGTAAGTACGTCAAGTAAGGACGATAAGATATCGAAGGAAGAGGCGTTGCGCAAGGGTTTATGTTTCCAGTGCGGCTCTGACAGCCACCGAGCTTTTCAATGTGGTAAGGCTAAGAACTCCCAAGGCAATAAAAAGACGGCACACGTGAATTTGTGTGAAGCGGATAAGGTCAAAGGTGATTTTGCGTCGGAGAAGATTAGATGTAATGTCGACGCTACTAAGACACACAAATCCTTTATTGATGCTGACCAGTTCCATGTAAGATCATATATGGATGTTCAAATTGAACAGTTAGATAATCAAAGAGCACTTATTGACGGGGGGTCCGAAATCTGTTGTATACGGCAATCGCTGGTGAAACACCTAAACCCACCGGTACACAAGAGAGTTAAACTCTCAGGTCTCAATGGGCAGTCCGAAATTACTGATGTAATTCGCTTACCCGTAAAACCAGTCATGGAGAACGCTGAGGGCCTAACTAACATCGCCCCGCCAGTACTAGTATGGTTAGCGGTGGTCCCTAACCTTCATGAGGCCATGATAATAACACCCACGGTGGAAACGCTCCTGAAGGAGACAGCGGTGTATGATGTGCTGGCCGTAAGTATGGCTGAGATTGCTCAGATCTCGACCGATCCAGAAGCCAGCAAAACAGATTCGGTCCTTAGCACAGCGGAGGACGAGGCAGAGGAGGTTATGTGTAAAGGGATAGGAAGTCAACTAAATGAAGGACTGGTGAGTCAGTCCGAGTTCTCTGATCCAGATATCCCTGCTGAACCCGATAGGCCTAGTGAACGAATAGCCGATGCGAGTAGGCTGTCGGTTGAACAAAATCAATGTCCATCGCTGGCCCCATATCTCAAGTTGGCCCAACAGAACCGTAATAATTTTCTTTTGGAGGGGTCACTCTTATACCATCGCGAGAGCATTGTGGGGCATAAGGTCAAGCAGCTGTGCTTACCGGAATCCAGAATCAATACCGTGCTAGAGATGGCACATGATGCTCCTTTTGCTGGTCACATGGGTTTCAAATCGACACGTGACCGGATTCGGCTCAGCTTTTGGTTCCCCCACATGGATGATAAAATCAAATTGTATTGTTCTTCTTGTCCCGTCTGTCAGCTTAGAGCGCCTGTGAAGACGGCTCATCGTGTTCCCATCACTCCTATTCCAAGGGACGAGGAACTTCCGTTTACACATTTGTCTATCGATTGTATAGGCCCAATCATCGCTGAGAGTGATCCGACCATCTCGAAACCTGAATTCAACTATGCTCTGGTTATAGTCGATCGGTTCTCTCGTTGGCCGATGGCCTATCCGTTACGATCTATGAGTGCTAAGGCTGTGTGTGACGCCTTATTACAGGTTTTCATGACATTTTCAGTGCCCAAGGTGATTAGCTCGGATTGTGGCACAAGTTTCAAAAGTCAATTAACACAGGAAATGTTAAAACGTTTAGGTTGTTGTCCGCGTTTCAGTACACCAGGCCATCCGGAGGCAAATGGTTTAGTGGAGAGATGCAACCAAAGTCTAAAGAGCATGGTGTACAAGTTGGCTCAAGACGACCCAAGAGGTTGGCATCGTCTCCTACCATTTGTGCTGTGGAGCCTCCGTGAACGCCCTTCTGCAACCACTCATATCAGTCCATACATGTTGGTGTACGGCACTGTCCCCAGGGGACCCCTAACTATTCTAAAGGAATCGTGGGCGGGCGAACGTGAACTTCCGTTTAGCCTTGGTAAGACACCAGAAGCGTATTTGAGGGACTTAAGGGACAACCTAGAACTAGCTAAGTCCTATGCTGAATATCACTCTGAAGTTGAGCAGAAGAGATATGCTGTCCATTATAATTTGCGAAGTATGGATAGACGATATCAGGTAGGGGACAAGGTCATTCTCCTTGCACCCGATAGTAATGGGGCCAAGTTCTATAATCGCTGGAGGGGTCCGGGAACTGTAGTTAGAGTCAAGTCACCCTATTCTTACATCATCGATATAGAGGGCACCCATAGACATGTGCATGCCAACAAGATCCGGAAGTACAATGAACGGATCGAAGAGGCAATTGTAGATAATTGTTCAGTCGTGTTCGATCGGGACGAGGATTTCGGGTCCGTGGAAGTCGTCGAAGAGTACAAGGACACCCACCCTCGGCCCAGTACGCTGATTGATCCTGTTAAAATTGCCCATCTGTCCGACTCAGAAAAACAACAACTGCTATCACTTCTAGACCAGTACCCCGAGGTATTTTCAGAGAAACCAGGTTTCTGTCCGCTTGTGGAGCATGAAATTAAAATCTTACCTGGCTTCAAACCCAAACGCTTGCGAGCGTATCGGATTCCGGAACTACTCAAACCGGAAGTGGCCCGACAGATACAAGAGATGCAGGACTTAGGTATTATTGTTCCTTCGACCAGTGAAATGGCCAGTCCGATCGTCTGCGTACTCAAGGGACCAGACGGACGGAAGGGCGTTAGACTAGCCATAGACTACAGACACGTGAATTTGCACTCAGCAGGGGACTGCTACCCTACCCCGAACGTGGGTGACGTTCTTCAGAAGGTTGGGAAGGCGCGTTTCATTAGTTGCTTTGACGCGAAGAGCGGCTATTGGCAACTTCCGGTGAAGGAGTCTTCTCGGCACCTTACTGCTTTTGTGTGCGATGAAGGCCTCTTTGAATTCACTCGTATGCCGTTTGGCCTGAAGGCCGCTAGTAATAGTTTTATCCGTTGTGTGTCCAACATTTTGCACCCCATCCGTGACTTCACCGAGCCCTTCGTAGACGACATGGCAGTGTTTTCGATGTCTTGGGAAGAGCACCTTACTCACTTGGAAAAGTATCTTAAAACTATTAAATTGTCTGGTTTGACTCTAAGCTTAAAGAAATGTAGCTTTGGGCAGAGTCATGCGACTTTTGTCGGTCACGTGATTGGATCCGGGATAATCGAACCTGATCCGGAGAAAATTGCAGGATTAGATAAAATCCAGCCACCCACTACGAAGAAGGATGTGAGAGGACTAATTGGCTTTTTCAGCTATTTTCGAAACTTTATACCGTCTTTAGCTGAGACTGCTCGAGTGATAACCGACTTGACGCAGAAGCATATCCCAACGAAAGTGCCCTGGAGTCTTGAGCACCAGAGGGCACTCGATAAGCTCAAAAGCGATTTAAGTAATGCTGTCAAGTTACATGTAATTGATTTTTCAAGGGAATTTGGCTTGTCTGTGGACGCCAGTGGATCTGCAGTAGGTTGTTGTCTTTTTCAATGGACTGATGAGGGGCATGAACGCCCCATATCTTTTGCAAGCGCGAAGCTTACAGATGTTCAGACGCGGTGGTCAACAATTGAAAGGGAGGCGTATGCTGTCATCTGGGCGCTTAAACGCTTTCGTCCCTGGGTCTTCCTATCTAGGATAACCATCTTTTCTGATCATAATCCTTTGTCTTTCTTAACTGAATCTGCTCCAAAGAGCGCAAAGCTCGCCCGCTGGGCGCTGGCGCTACAAGAATTTAACATTTGCTTTAAATATCGTCCAGGTCCAAAGAATGTAGCCGCCGACTTCCTGTCTAGGATTTGACGGAGACAGTGAGACCGGGCACCGGCGGGATCTGACCCGGCCGTCTGTAAATATGTACATATGACTAAAGCTGTTTTTTGTGTGTGTTTCCTGAGGAACTATCATCCGACTATGGGAGAGGAAAGCAAGGACCGACAACGCCTGGAGACCGTCACGATCGTCGGAATCATCTCGGGTGGGAGGGATGTCACGGTGGAGCCCTTCCCAACGTGATTCGCGACGATCCGCCTCACACACAGCGGTCTATCTATGGCGCTATATCAATGGCGCCATAGAAGCCTCGGGAATGCAGCGGGTGGAGGGTCGGCAAACCGTTGGGGCAGATGACACCGACACGCCGATAAGATCTCGGCTCCGCCAGCGCCGGTCGGACTTCAAAGCGATTGAAGCCCGGCGAGGGGCGTCAAACCGACGAGTCAACGATCCGACCGGAGCCCATTAAGATCTCATTACACCCAAACTAATGGAGGAGCCGGCCTTTGTCATCTGACGCCCATTGTCGCCCTCCACTCGGCCCATCGACCCAGGAGAGGAATCCCCTGAGGCACTTGACACCTACCGCCATAAACTAGACCTCCTATCCAGCGGTACCTTGCTCGCAGAGACAGTGCCTTCGACGGGCGGGTCTAGGAGAGGCCTACGACGCGAACGAGTGTCCGGGCGTCGGATGGTAGCGACACCCTTCGACCAATCGGCGCTAGGGCCGATCGACGACGGATGGACGGTGGGACTCACGAAGCGGACCTTAAAGAGAACTGTCGGGGGATTTTTGGGGCTGAACTGCGGGGAGACGTCTGGAGTGACTATTATTCCAGGGGGACGGGCTGCCACGTGGTTTCAGCCACAGGAGACATATAACAACTCGAGTTCAACATCCAGACTTCTTAGACTAACCTTTTATTATTCGTTATTAAAGTTAAAACACAACCTCGTCAAGTACATGTATTATAGTCGTGTCTAGTAAAAACGAAGGGGGAGTCACAGACGGACGTCCCGACACGACAGGGACCTATTAAACAGGTAGACTAAAAAGGGGCTAAAGTCATCCAAAATGTCATTGATTACGAATGGGGGTAGAGGGTCAAGTTCACATGAGTTTAAATTTGCAGTTGTAAAAGCTAGCCGAAGGTCAAATTCAGTGATAGGTTTAAAATCATCAAAAACAGTTGAAGTAGTGGTAAACGTTGGAGGAGGTGCGTCAGAAGTTGAGGCACGAAGGCGATCGATCTTTGTTGACAGTGCCCCAAAAAATTCACATGCAGTAAATGCAGGTGTTTCTGAGGATCGAGATGTCTTGCCAAGAAGCCCCGAGATCGACGACCACAGACGTCTGGGATTCTTGGCGTTGCGCGAGACTAGCTTTTCCCAGTGAGCTGCCTCTTTGTGGTGGTAGAGACGATGTAGGGCGCGTAGCTGGGCAATCCAAGCCAGCCGATCACTGGACTCCTTGGTCCGACGATACCGTCGCTCTAGGCATCGTGTTTGACGACGAAGCCTGTGATAGTCGGCATCAATCCAGACTGCCAAAGGACGAAGACGTGTCCATACCTTACGACGAGGTAGCATAATGTCAAGAAGATTTGTCACGGTGGAAGTGTAGAGATCAAACAGCTGAGCAACCGTGAGCGCATCAAGAGCAGGAGACGGTCCAGAAAGAAGAGTATCACGAAGAGCATTGCTGAAGGCTTGAGAGTCGAATGACTTCCATTGACATGACATGACATGACATGACAATGCAAGGCCATAAAAAGAGGCGGGGGTGCCGACGATGGGGCACCAGCACACTAGGGAGGGTAGGGGATGGGACGGGTAGGGAGGGAAGGGGTGGAGCGAGGTGGAATGCAGACATTGCAGAGTGGAAAAAAACCATCGTGAACATCTGGTGGAAGAAATGCTCTGACCTCTATAATGACCCCTTATGTCAATTTCTAATAGACATGAAGGTTTATGCCTAAACTCCACTGAATGTTCTGCAAGCCAATGCTTGAAAATAAGCGAGTTCACCATCTCAGTGACCTTTCGAGTGCGCGTGCGCAGTAGTCAAGGTCACCACTACAATAGACGGTGTATTAGATAAAGATTGCAAATTCGCAATGCGCGAGTCATTAAGTTTCCGAACTTTTGGTATATACACCATCTATTGTAGTGGTGACCTTGACTACTGCGCACGCGCACGCGAAAGGTCACTGAGATGGTGAACCCGCTTATTGAAATGACGAGACCTCTGGTGTTAATAAAAATTATAGTCAACTGAGAACGAGACGTACGACTCGTTGTCAAACGGTTTTATGACACACGCGCACACGCATGCACACGCCCGCATGCACACGCACACAGACACCCGCACACACGCACACAGACACACGCACGCAGACACACGCACACACACACCCACACGCTCGCACGCACACACAGCCCAATAAAACGCTGACGGCTTTTCTTCTATCAGCATCGTACTGTTTAGTTTTAATCATGAGATTAAAATGATGCTACAGCTCTCTTCTTTGTCTCTGACTGTCTGTCTCTCTCTCTCTCTGTCAAGGATGTCAGCAAGATAGTTACTAAATAATTATATCAGAACCAATAAACTGAGTCTGAGTCATGATGTTCTAACGATTCATTCATGAACATTAGTATAAAGATTATTATAATTATTGGAAGTTGACGACAAAGACGAGTTGCAAAGTCCTGTCTTTTGTTTTGTGCAGCTGAATCATTTTCATCATCTTAGTGATCATGCAGCATCTTAATCATCTATGTTAATCATCGTCATTCTGCTTAATGATGCTCACTATATTTATCATAATCATCATCTTAATCATCCTTGCCTGCTCAATCTTAGTCATCCTCATCTGCTTAACAATTCTTGCCATATTACACATCATCAGTGTCTTAATCATCCACATCATAATCTCATCATAATCTGCTTAATCATCTCATACCATTTTAATCAGCCATGTCACATTAATTATATTTAGCACATCACAAGCAACTATCTGTAAGCAGACAGAACAAACAACAGCTACATAAAAACACTTCCAAATAGGCAGAAACTGTAAACAAAAACATCCATCATTCTGGTTGAAATAATTTATTAATTAATGATCCACAAATTTATATATATATACAGCTGTTCATAATCATTTCACCTACAGTTTGATCATTGTCTATTAATCACTTATTGACGATTTTTAATTGTTTTCGCGATTTACATTCATTTTCGCCTAATTTCATTTAATTAATTCTCAACACCAGTCATAAAAATACTTGTACGAATAAGCGTCAATATTATAAAATATATATATTTATGCAGTAGACGAATGAAACAGAGGCAAAACGAATTGCCTATAAAACAGAACATCATTTCAATTGCAATAGACATCAGCCTAATTTAATCTAATAACTTATATAGCGCATCAATTTAATACACAATCAGTGATCCCTTCAAGTGAATAGCGCAGCCACTATAATAATTAGGCTATGTCTGCGTCAATATTACATTTATAATGTGGACTATGATCAGTTATTATTGCATGGACTATCACGGAAGTCCACAGCGTTGTTTACACTTTTACAACGTGAAAGAAACGCATTTGCAAAACAAGTCTTCGTAAATACATCTACGCCGCCGCCGTTTGATTTCCGATTGGAAAAAAAATCCTCTGCAACAGCGGCCTATAAATTAGCAGTTATATAAATACGAGCTAGTTCCAGGTCTCCTGCTCTGACCCAGATCTACGCCAATCACACATCGGCCATGTTCGCTCTGACCTAGATTTACATGAATAATAATTACAGTCGGGCCTCCCATCCTGACCCAGATCACTTCTGTTGGCCATAGACACAATATAGCAGACCGCCAATACGATTATTACAGACGAGAAAGTAATCAGATGAGTCAGAAAAGATGTGGCAGACAACCATTTCCTGCCTCCCTTCCTCCATGCCTCTCCCCCCCTCTGCCTCCCTCCATGCCTCCCTCCCTCCTTGGCCGCCGTCCACGTGCGGCTGACATTCTTCATTGTTCAATTTCATATTTGCAATGATGAGCCAAAACAAAGACAACTACACTCAGCGCTGTTACACGCAGTCGACTCAGCGCTGAGCAATAATCAGCAACAGTTGTGACACAAAGACTGATATGTCTAACTCTGATGAAGGTTACTAATACCTATTGTTTGATACCATCGACCTACTTTTGCATACAATAGCAGTTCACATGTGTTAACTGAAGTAAATAAAAAGAATATTATTGAACAAAGTTACCAGGATGGATGCAAAAGGTAACCAGGATGGGTGCAAAAGGTAACCAGGATGGGTGCAAAAAAGGTAACTAGGATGGGTGAAAAAGTTAACTCCAATGGGTGAAAAAGGTAACAAAAGATGGTTGAAAAAGGTAAACAGGATGGGTGAGAAAGTTAACTAGAATGGGTGGGAAAGGTAACAAAGGATGGGTGGAAAAGGTAACCAGGATGGATGAAAAAAGTAACAAGGATGGGTGAAAAGGTAACCAGGATGGGTGAAAAAGGGAACTAGGATGGGTGAAAAAGGTAACAAAGGTAACCAGAATGGATGAAAAAAGGTATGATCACAACAGGTAGACAAACTGATAATAAGTAACCAGTAATGAACTTGACATTTGAATAACATGTCGAACAGAACAGAAAATTATAAACAATTTTGTCAACAGAACTTAAGATTTGCAATGATACACTTCAGAAAGAATTGCCAATATTATGTGCATTAGTCATAGCGATGAATCTTGCTGCCAATTAATAATTATGCAGAAACCTTGAATAATTATTCACCTCATGGCCATCACAGCACACACAGGTAACTCCGACGAGAGTTGATAGACATTCAGAACTCATTATTATAATTGATTATTAATTACTAATTACTTTAATCAACAACTTCCATAGCGCAGATGACAAATTCAATGCACATTATTATAATTGACAAATTACAAATTCGATGCACATATAATTCTTGATGCATAGATGGCACCGATAAAAAAGTAAATACCGAAAACACAGATCTACCTACAAGTAGATACTCCACCGGAAGTGACATCACACACTTCAGTAATGGGTGGAGTTGATAAAATAACAGTATATGCATCTGTTTTTGTCACTTACAGTTTCCAACCACAGAAGAGATACACATATTATAGCTTTCAGTTCATCTTGGCTTAAAGTATTAAATGCATTAATCTGGTTGATCAGTGTCCCTCTACCTCTTCCACGCTGATTGACGATGTCAAGTGATTGCTGCCTTTGATTGACTGATCATCATCTGCGATTGAAGTCTATCATCCAGTGATTGAAATATCTCATCCAGTGATTGATTGTCTGTTCTGCCAAAGTCTTTCCACTGGACAATGCATCTTCCATGAATCTCCATCTTCCACTGCCATTCAACGCATCAATCGATCCGTGATAAATAAACTCCAGAGATTTTTTGTTCCAGCGACATCATCCGATTCGTTCGAGTCAACTCTCAAGCACAGCTTCTGCAAGTGGCCACATATTGTGAAGTCCTCTCAGCACATTTGCCTCAGGCGACAGAAGATAGCACAGCATCGTTGAGAGATATGTTGTTAAAGCCATTTGCAGATGACTGGCAAGAAAGCAATGCATTCGTTTCGCCACCAGAGCAGACATGATCAGAGTCGCATGTTATTGGAAAATCGAGCGAAAATGATAACTTATCGACAAAGTCTTTCGATGTTTCTCGAACTTCAGAAGTCGTAATTGAACAGTCGCCCTCGAGTGCGTTAATCAGATCGTCAAAGTCCATGCACATGTTCTCACAGTTCACAGAACTTGCATCCGTCTTTTGTTTCTTATGCGGTGAAAAGCTGTAGCTGTCTCTGTCAGAGTCTTCAGCATCAAGTTCAACTTCGATCGTACGTTTTCGAGATATTGAATTCGCGTGGTGGTTGGATGTTCGCAGGTCAATATCTGCAACATCAAGAACTGTAAAATCCGTGACCCCTCCATCATTGTCCACATTCCCGTTGTTCGAAGGTCGTTTGAGGTCGCTCTTCTGTTGGTGACCCTCTTCCGGATCGAGCTGCTCGCTGCAGATGTCCGGACCGAGGAAGTCCCACTCCTCGAGCGCCTGATCCGGGATCACGTCCCAGTGGACGCCCTTCGCTCCCTCCGGGCAATCCTTCTCCGGAGTCTCGTCGCAGTTTGGAACCGTGTCGGACGTCACCGTGACGTCAACTTGGCGCGAATCGGCGTCGTCATCGAGTTCGTCGTCCTTAGCAACCGAGGCGTCGCGTTGGTTACCGTCGTCGCCCAGGTAAACAGGGTCGTACGTCCCGGCAATGCAGACGTCCCTGGCCTTGAGCAGAACAGAGGCGAGAAGTAGATTGCGGTGTAAGTCTATACCTCCTCGTTTGCTACGCGACGCGATAATCTTCTTCAGCGAAACATTAACAACGTGCTGCGCTTCCGAGGCGGCCATTGTTTGTCCGAATGCAAAACTCGGTTAAAATCTTTAAACTACGAATGCAAGAAAACTTTTCAACTCGATATTTAAATGTTCTATTGTGCCACTGCCGACCACAACAACAATGCATTCATCGCATCCGAAGAAATAACTAAAGTACCAAGCAGTCGTTTCAGCGGCCCAGATATCTAAGCGCTGATTGGTCCAGGATTTGACCTCGTTGGCCGCGTCCAATGGCGATCACGCAAGTGACTCAACTGGACCTTTATTCGTCGATTCCAAGGAGAGCGTAAGCTAAGAGATAATCGCACGCGATCGTGTATATCTTCACGATTAAAATTAATAAATTTAATAATGCCAAAAACAAAAGTCAAGTTTAATTTCTCAATGTTTAAAGACAATAATTTATTAGAAAAAAGTCGCCAATAACGTTACAATTGATATAAGATATTACTACATCAGGTGCTGTTTGCCTCTTTCAAGACGCGTTCATTGCGTACCTTGTAATATCGACTTGCAGCAAATTTAACCTCGACCTGATAAGTGCAACCTTAACACTGTCCTGCATCTCGAACGAACGACTACAGCGCATATGTCATTAATAGTCGCTTCCAAGGACCGCATGATCACATCTGCAATGCGACTTAAAGGATCCCTGCACGTGGGACCTAGAACAACGGCGTATGGGGGGGGGGGGGGGGGGCATATATTCAAACGTAGTATGGAAGCAAAAGGATATCACCCACCAATTCATGGAAAAACGAGAACGTTGAGGCCAATAGAGGCGCTACACAAAAACGTGTAGGCTACGTTTACATCTTACGATCGTACTCGAATGACCTCCATTCAAAGCTGCATTTATTACATTTGACCAATCAAATCTTGCATTTATACACAAATCTCCCGCCTTTTTTGCGTGGCTGGGCTGGGAAAGCTCGTGAATAGTTTTCTTGAAGAGGCGCTATATAAATTCATAGAATGAATGAATGAACGAACGAACGAACGAACGGACGGACGGACGGACGGACGGACGGACGGACGGACGGACGGACGGACGGACGGACGGACGGACGGACGGACGGACGGACGGACGGACGGACGGACGGACGGACGGATGGATGGATGGACGAATGAATGAATAATTATGGCTCGACTATCTACATGGAACTTCCCTTATCCAGCCCTTCCCTCCCTTGAACGTGTGGGTGGCAGCTGCCCATTCGACCCACTTATTCCATTTATCATTAGCGCTTTGATAAGCGGCGCCGGTATTAATAGACGCGTGGGCAACGTCAGCAAACGCTAGGCGGCGCTGCCGACGCAGAATGGCGACGTCATTACTGGTGACGTATGCATGCGAGCAGCCGACCTTTGGCTGTGGAGACATCCGGCCTCCTTGCTAGATGGCGCCCACGCAATTAGCCGCTGGAACTGCGTGACCGTTGGCCAGTGCAACTTAAAGGTCTTTGCGTTGGCTTTATAAGACGCGCGGTGTCTAATTATTATGAGTTTTAGCAGAATCTCATTACCTACAATGGTCAGGCTATTATATTATGCGCTGGCCCGAGGCCATGACATAGGCCAGGATGGAACAAAGGATATTCAGATATACATTGAACTCACGTGTGACGATTATGCTGTTATACAATATAAATATATCCTAGATAGACATGTGGGTGTGTGCGTGTGGGTGTGTGGGTGGATGGGTGTGTGGGTGATGTAATGAATGACACCTCCCCCCGTCCAAAGTTTCTGTATCCACCCTTGTAGGAGGGCGACAGGGAAGTTATATCGTATTAAATCGTCGCCTAAGTCAAGGATTCTTATCAATACTAGGCTATAACGTCCTGTTTGTTACTGTTTATAACGGTATTGTGTCATATCTGGAACGAATACACTATTCATTCTTGATAATTATGACGCAGTGCCGCTATTAACAGTAACAAACTGGACGTTATAACTTCCTTCTGGTGATGACTAAAATCAAAAATGCATCCTCCATCATGATTGTCACTTCAAAGTAGGCCTATAGGGCCTACCGGAATTCACGATGAATCGACCAATCACCGAAAAAAGTCGCAATCATTAAAATTTCCGATCAGTCAATAAAGATTAACTTAATTAGGTAATTAAGTAGCCTAGCTTATCATATTAGACAGAAAAATCGATTATCAGGTAAGGTCAGATCAGAAACGGTTTCATATCAAGATCAGATTGCCTGTAAGACTTACTACCGGTAGCCTATACATCATGATGGGAAATGGCTATAGGCAATCAAGGGATATTATTATTAATAGGCCTAATGGATATTAGGCCATATACTCGAATGCTCTACAGCTACATGTGCCTTACATGGGTGGTAGCCTACTTAATTAGGGTTGGAGCCTCAAGGCGATGGGGGAAGCGAGGAAAGAAGATGGATTGAGATATAAATAATACGTTAAGGATTCGTGGAAGAGATTTTTTTAGTTTTGCAAACGCAATCGTGAACTCCAAATTTAAATAAAGCTTATGAGCAGGGCATCAGCTTATTCACGAGCATCGATTCGTTTCACAAAATAGCCTATAGTCTGCAGTTATGTCCAAGAACAGACAGACAGACAGACAGACAGACAGACAGACAGACAGACAGACAGACAGACAGACAGACAGACAGACAGACAGACAGACAGACAGACAGACAGACAGACAGACAGACAGACAGACAGATAGACAGCTGAATGAAAGTCTTTCACTGAGATTGCAAGAATTAGCGTTGTGTTGGAGAGTTCAAAAGGTTAGCCGCTTGAGAACTGCAGACTTATAAGACCATGTTCCATGCATGCTCCACGAGAAAGCTTAGTAGTAGCCTAGTTGTAGTACTTAGGCCTACTAACACGATGAAAATTTTCCAGACTTGCTTCCGATCATCAGTTTGTTTACATCAAATAATTTATGTCGCAACAGATAAACAAGATCAAAACAATTGCATAAACAGATGTTATCTCATGAATCTCGTCGTAATAAACGCTAATCGGAAAACTTTAGATTAGACTGCAGTCAACGTTTTCGACCATTAGCCTAACTTAGGCATGCATAATAATTGGATGGTGTTATGCACAGGTGGACCAACCACCAAATTCATTATTGTCCAGAAAACGATTATTTTTAAATTACTCTTTCGCTTCGAATGGAAAAATCTTGAATTAAATCATGTAAGCGTACAAATATGCTATTAATGTAATGGTAATATAGTTTTCAATAATTTGTTACAGATTTTGAAAATAAAAAGGAATTTGGTGGTTGGTCCATTTGTGTCCTGGGAATCTGTGGTATATATTGTGGGTTGGTCCATTCGAATCCCAAAGAAATTGTGAGTAATTGTCCCATTCTGATGTTGCTAAACGGATCCATTGACTAGTAGTAGCACTGGTGGTGGTGGTAGTAGTGGTGCTGGCAGTAGTAGTAGTAGCAGGGTTTGTAGTAGTGACAGTAGCAGTGCTGGATATTGCAGTGGTGATAGTACCAGTAGTAGCTGTTGTAGTTATAGTGATGACGGCAGTAGTAGTTGCAGTGGTGATGGAGGTAGTAGTGGTGGTTGTAGCGGAGGTGGTGGATCAGATCTTATCGGAGGTCACTACTGTTTCTGCCCCGTTGTCTTAAGACCTATTTTCAATGGATTCTTCGCCCTGGAAGTGCCACTGGTTAGCTGTACAGTAAGAAGCGCTTTATAACTCATTAAAACAAAGTAGGACAGACTATGCATTATTGAGCACTTATTCAAGTAAAACATTCGTCAACCAATAAGTCTTTTGTCCATTTGAACATTCTTCTAGCTTCATCTCCGTTGCGTGTTTACTTAGTTGGTCCAGTTGCGTCCGTATACGATATGCCTGCGCAAATGGACCAAGTCACGTCTATCTATGGTTAAATGTGGCTTGGTCCAATTGTGCATAACAATGTCGATACGTTGGTCGGACTTGGTCCAAAAGTGTTTAGCAATTAATTAATTAATTAATTCACTAACTAATCATTCTGATGAGCTAGAAGGTTGATTCTGGTATCAAAACGTGCGGAAAATTATGCTTCATTTTATAGAAAAATAAAAATGAAAAGTGAAATTTTGGTGGTTGGTCCACCTGTGCATAACACCATCCAATTATTGTTCTATATGCCTATGTATAATACATCCCAATAGGACTAGGCTATAAATCATTTCGTAAATTTACAAAAGTTACGAGATGAGAAATTGGCCACACACACACACACACACACACACACACACACACACACACACACACACACACACACACACACACACACACACACACACACACACACACACACACACACACACACACACACACACACACACACACACACACACACACACACACACGCACGCACGCACGCACACGCACACATATTAAATCAGTAACTTCTTGGGTCTGCGATGTAAGTCCATATGGGGCTCATTGATATCTTGCCCTTTAATTCAAGAAAACTTATTAGGCCTATCTCACCTTTCCCCAAAGACTAGTACATAGTCAATTAACATTTCATACAAGTCTAGGCCTCGTATTGTTCACTATGAATGATATAATTTAAGATTCTGCTGAATCATTGATTAGGCGCATAGCTTATTTCTGTTAGGCCTATAGGCCTAGATAAAGGTGTTACCTGTAGGCCTAGGACTACTATCATTAGGTCTCATCGGGTTGTAAATTGCAATCAGGCCTACAATAGGCCTAGTACAATGGAATGTTAATTTAAGCCAGGCACGACTCGACTGACGAGAAAAAATTCTGGACCATTAGTCAATGCTGTCACGGGCTCTTAAAAGTCGGGGGCGGGAGCCTAGGCGGCTCTGTATCTAGGTAGCCTATATAGCATAGGCCTATAGTCTATTCCTTTTAAGCGGGATTTTCTTCCATTTTTGGTAGGCTATCATCTTGTCGCCTTCAGGTTTTAAATCATTGTGCCTGGGAATGGCTTCAATAAAATATTGATTGATTGATTGATAGACTGATCGATTGATTGATTGATTAGTAATAAGGTTAATTGCGCAGTGAATGCTTCAAAATTCACGGTAACAGCCAACTTACTTATTATTCGACATTCTCTTGAAAATAATAATTAGGCCTATTGTAGCCTATGTTTGGCCTATACACCCGGCCTAATTATAATATTTTCCCATAGAATATGCTGTCATGCGTAGGCCCTATTGAATTAATTTCCACGAATTTATAATGTAATCAAGATTGCGTTTAATAACTTGAATTGCGATGATAATTTTCCGATGAAGCTGCACTTCCTGCTTCGTCAAGTTGCCTTAACGTGACCTGGACCAAATAAAATTAGGTCAGAGGTCAACATAATTATGGAAGGAAAACAAAACGAATTTTCTGTCAAAATTTCTGCATTTTGCTGCGCTGTTTTTGCTACTTTTCTTTATTTGAACACGCTGTCTGCTCAGTTCGCTTATGACGACAAGTTAGATTTTTTATAATAACCTGAAAAGCGTAAAACTTACTTATTACATGTTACGAGCTTTACTTAGGCTATAATTTAGCCGGCTAACCGTAAACACGGTCTTTCCCTTGTGGACAAAATTGTTAAGCGTTAATTAAAAGCCGTGATCATTCCTGTTAAGTACATTTTTTAAAGTGTGAAAATTGCTAAGCCAGAGGATGATATAGCTTTGCTTTATGCTCAGTTTTCCCAAGACCTAAGAGATTCAGATTCAAAGGAATCGTGTCAAACTCTACAAGATGAAGAAGTGATTGGATTATAGCATTACATGACGCTTTAGCTACGCTTATAATATGTGTTGACTTGTAGGAATCTCAAAATGGCGCTTCATTGCAAATAATAGTAGGCACAGCGCTTTTTAAAGGTGCTTGCACAGTGTCATTTGAGAGTTACTAATTACATACATGATAATACTCAGTATACATGTATTTAATTTAAAACAGTGTTTCTGATTTGCATTGCAGTCGTGCCATCCTTCGCAACCCAGATCTTCTACCGGATACACCAATAATTAACATATTTTACGACGACTTCTGGGGCACGCCGTTGACCCACAGCGGATCCCACAAATCCTTCCGACCGATCTGTGTTCTAACATTCCGTTTCAACTACGCAATTCACGCACTTGAACCATTCGGCTACCACCTCATCAACGTACTATGTCACGCTTTGGTGACATCGCTTTACGTCGTGGTGACGCACAGAATCGCCGGACGCGTTCTTGTTGCGACACTGGCCGGGATTTTGTTCGCCTGCCATCCGATCCACACCGAAGCCGTAGCTGGGATCGTTGGACGTGCGGACATCCTCGCTTGCCTCTTCTTTCTTCTTGCCCTGCTCTGCTATGTTGACTGCTCAAAAGCGGGGAGTCAGTCTGAGCGAGCGGACGAGAGGTCGTGTTCTGTGTCTTGGAGACGTGTTTTTGGAGTTGCGTTTTGTGGCGCGGCTTCGATGTTGTGCAAAGAACAGGGAATAACTGTTCTTGTCGTGTGTGCTGCGTACGATCTGTTTCTGCTCAAATCTGTACCGCCGAAATATCTGCTGCAGCTTCGGAAAGTAAGGCATTCTACTTTGAGATCTTTGTGATTTTTAATATGTTTAATAGCATGTTTTTATTATATGCAATTTTTGTATTAACTGCCTTTAATGAGCATTTCAGGTATTGAATCCCTCCATTTCTTATGCATGTTGGCCTTCATTAGACTATAGTGCTGTCATTCCAGGAGTATGAGAATTGTAGAATTGTAGAATAATAACAGGGATTCAGATGTTTATTTGTGTGCAATGAAGACTGTACTATGTGGTCCAAAGAAATACCAGGGGTTAATCCCCTCAATCCAGGGGTCTACTCACATCACATGTCATAGAATCTTATTAATATCATAAGATTCATTATATTTAAACCTGAGGTGTTTTTGATTGCTCAGGAATTGCAATTTCTGTGACAAAATTATAACACATTTTGTTTAAGAATGGGAATTCTTTTTTCTCCTAAATTTTCAGCCATAAATGCACCATGTTTCTTTAAAATAAATATTTGATTAGCATTTTAACATTACTATGCAACTTATCTTTGTGAGTGATTTTTTCTGATGGGTAACGTACAAGTTTGTCTTAATTAAGAATTGTCTATCACTGATAAACTATGCTTTCTAATTCTTTTGTCCTGTTAATTTTTCCATTTCAGCTGCCTGCCTACCTCAGCAAAGTCGGGGATTTATTCGCCCTCATTGTGATTGGTCTTCTGCTTCTTGTTCTTCGTCTCGTTCTCATGGGATGTGAACCGCCGGAGTTTGCTCCTGCGGACAACCCAGCCTCCGAATCAGACAGTTTGCTCGTTCGAAGCCTCACTTTTCTCTTTTTACCATGTCTCAACTTTGCCCTCATGCTCTGCCCTATTTTCCTCAGTTTTGATTGGTCCATGGATGCCGTTCCGTTAATCCAGTCTTTCGTCGATTCGCGTAACCTCGCTTCTCTCGTCTTCTACGCTTCGCTGTTTTGTTTTTTCGTTCATATCGTGATTCATCTTAACGACCCAAAGCCAAATTTTCAGGGTCTCCATGGCAGCAGAGACTTCCATGGCAACAGTAGTCTCCATGACAACAGAAACCTCCATGACGACAGAAACCTCCATGACAACAAACCTGCTACCTCAGCATCAGACATGGATATCAAAAGTCTTACAAATAATTCTGCCTGCACTATCAATTCTCGTCAACTTACGGAACAGAATCGTTGTCTGCAGTGCTTCTTGTTTGCGTTCGTTCTTCTCATCGTTCCGTTTGTTCCGGCCACAAATCTCTTCTTCTACGTCGGTTTCGTGATAGCCGAACGCGTTCTCTACATACCGAGCACCGGCTTCTGTCTGCTCGTCGCTCAGTCATTCTGCTGTCTGCTCGCGAGTTGTCGAGATTCTTTACGTGGCAGAATCTGTCGACGGTTCTTATGGGTGTTCTTTGCGTTGGTCGTTGTTTCGTTCTCATGGAGAACCATCGTAAGGAATGGCGATTGGACGACGGAGGAATCGCTGTATCGCTCCGGTCTTCACATCAATCCAGCGAAAGGTAAATGATGAGACTCCTTCAGATCATATTCTGTGTTTTGAATGTCGTCATGTTTTGATTGGATGTCGCATGTTATCTTCGCATCTATTCAGCTGAAGGACTTGAACCAAGTTACGATGAACGCTATGAAACCATCTGTTAGCCACCCTAAGAAACAGTTGTCAGTTGTAGTCAGAGGGGATCCAGACCATGGACATTTTCCCTGGGCTTTTCACTTCCAAAATCCCCTTTGGGTTCCCACCACACATCCCCCTGATACTCCAGCCTTTTGCCCCCCACAGAAAATGAACAGTTTATATGTCTATAAGGACTTTACAGTGCTTCAATATTTGGGGTGGAAATGCAAACAATTTGTAGAGGAAGCATTTAATATAGCTATAGCAACAAATATGAGTAGCATGTAAACAATTTTCTTCTAATGCATCAATGTTAGTATAGACAACCCAATTTTGAATTAAACATTTACTTTTCTTAATCTTTGAAATGTAATTGTTTGTTGTCAATCTGTTTCTATAAAACACTAAGCCATATGATGGAGTCAGAAACTGTTGCTAGTAGGTAGGTAGAAAAACAAAGTTTGATTAGGTAGGGCAAAGAATTTTAAAATATTGCGCACTTAAATATTAATCTTTTATTAATCTTTTCCTGCTTGTATTTCTGCATCCTAAAGTTGGCAGTAGCTTAATTAAGCGTCAGTTTGTACAAATATAATACAATGTATTCACAACTTCTGTTATTGAGAACTGTTTTGCTGCCCCTTCTATAATGTGTGTATTTTTCTTTAATTTTGTAGCCTGGGGCAATCTGGGTAATATCCTAAAGGCTCAAGGCAAATTGAATGAGGCTGAGTTAGCCTATAAATCTGCGCTGGTCCACCGGTCGAACATGGCCGATGTCTACTATAATCTGTGAGTACATTGCTAAGTTTCTCCATACAACTTTTGCTTTGGTGTGCATTTTTGCGCATTGGATGAAACGAACCTATACACTGAAATATAAATTTGATCATGATTCTGCTGTGTCATTCACTGTTACCGGTACATATGACCTCTGCATTTGTCTATAAGTGCTTTGTTTAATGTTCTTTGATGTGTACTTTGTTACATTTGTTTCTATTAAGCTGGTTCTGAATTAATTATGTTCCCAATTTTAATTTTCAAACTAATTTTACTTCAGGGAACAAGGTAAAAATTGAACGTGGCATCATTTCAGAGGTCTGTTTTACCAAGAAAAGAAGCAGCACGAAGATTCAATTCAGAACTACATGAAGGCGATTGAATTTCGACCAAAGCTAACAGGTCAGTATAAGAAAATCCATTGGCAGGTTAAAGGTCAATATAAATTCCAGGTTAAGGTTCAAGGGTCATGCAGGATGAGAGTTCTGAACTTGTTCAGTGATGTTTCTGGGTGAGGTTAGGTAAAGTAAAGTAAAGGGAAGACGAGGGAAGGTGAGGTATATTGAGGAAAGATAAGTTAGGTTGAGGTTATGTGAGATAAATAAATGAAGGTTACGTAAGAAGAAGTAAAGTGCCGATTCAATACCTATACGAATATCTGCCTGCCTGCCTGCCTGTCTGCCTGCCTGCCTACCTACCTACCTACTTATCTACCTGCTCCTGTCTGTCTGTTTGTCTATGTCAGGTCTGTCCTACTTACTACGAGGTAAGTTTACCTATCTACATACTTGCCACCAGGTAAGGTTTGGTATGGTTAATGAAGGTAAAAGCTTATTTATATGCACTAATCACTGTTTATGTTGTTTACTACAACAATGAACTTTTATTTCTTACAGTTGCCTACCTCAATCTTGGTCTTGTCTACAATGCGGTCGGATTAAAAGTGGAAGCAGAAAAGGTATAGAGCCATTGTCAGGTTATTCTACGAATAATTATTTGCATTCGATTTGCCATTGATCTTTAGAAATTTGGGATGTGCTTAACAAAGGCACATGTCGAGTTATTGTGTGCGGAAAAGGTTATTCTACGAATAATTATTTGAAAGGACTAATTACTTACTTATCTGATCTTCCACCTTCGACTTAAACGCCACCCACCATAACAGCTACTCTGCCAACTCTGATTCTTTGGTACTCGGACTACGACCTGCTTTGGACCAGAGTCTGCTTTGGACTACTCTTGTGGACAACCCTTCCAACTTGACACAGCACTTGTGAATAAAGTGTTGCCCTGCGCTTGACTTTCTAGCAGCGCTTTAGAAATATGGAGATCACAATTCTCAATGATAGATTGAAAGTTGTGTTTTGTTGCAGTTGTTTCGCGAGTGCTACAGCGTCGACATATCTGGTCTGCGTGATCCACGACTTCACGAACAGACAAAGACATCAGCTCTTTACAATCTTGGTCGACTGTTGGCTGATGACGACAGTCGAATTAATGTAAGTAAATGTCGTGCTTTGTTGCTCTCATGATTTCCAAAAGGTATTTTGTGTGCACGTAAGTAGGTATGTACCGGGGCACGGTGGTGTAGTGGTGGCGTCGTTGCCTTGTAGCCGGAAAGGTTCGAGGTTCGAATCCACCTCGCCGCGGAAGGACCTAGGGCAAGTCCTTCACTCACAATTGCTCTTCGCTTCGGCGTGAAACTCCGATGCAGGGTCCACTCTTTATTCGGGAGCGCCTCTGAGTAGTGAGAGCTTGAAGGGGCGCTATAACAAGTGCACATACAAACAAACAAAATGTATGTACATACGTATTTGCATATAATTATAGCGTTGCAAGTCGATAGGGGTCGAAAAAGTTGACAGAGTTCCAAGTTGATAGTTTGAAGTTCTTAGTCCATTGTGTTTCATAATAATTGTTATTTCAGCAATTATTTATGTTATTGTTTGTATTTTTATAATTATTATTGTTTGTTTGAAGGAGGCTGTTGATGTGTACAAGCTATCAATTGAAATCGCGCCGGCTGACTACCCAATCCATAGCATTTACAACATGCTTGGTAGGTGAATGTCCTATTCTCTTTGAGGGATAGTTGGTATTTTTATGTATTAATTATAATTTAAAAAATTATATTGTATATGAAAATATTACAAAGCATACAAAGGCTAGACCATGCAGGTCTACTGTCTTACTTAGTTTCTTCTTGTGAATGATTTCTTCTTCTTTGGCATTTCCTGCAAACTTTTATTCTGTACATTATACCAGGGAAGATAAACATAAGAATGGAGTAGAAATGGACACAGATTGTGATTCAATCTATATTTGTGTTACTCTTTCTCTCGCTAGGTGAAGCCTTCTTCCGACTTGGTGACTACTCGGAGGCCGAAAGAAATTACCAGCATGCATTGCGGTTGAAGTCCGATCACATTCCGGCTTATCTGACGATGGCAAAACTATTCCAAGCGAGAGTCGGTGGTTCTACTCTGATCATTATGACTTCATTGTTGTGACTGGAACTTTTATATTTTCGCCAATGTTAGACAAATATGAAAAAATGGTGTTTGAATTGTAAAAATCGATGAATATTTTCTAGTTATTTTCATATTTACAAAATAGGTCTCTTTTTTCCGGACACAGTGTATAATATCGTCCTTGTTTGCATGATTTGTCTTATTGTGGTGATGATGATTTACTGAGTGATTGATGAATTGTCAATAAATGATATATTGACTGAGCGGGTGATGAACTGAATGACTGAATGGGATGATTGATTGGAATGATTGATTGGAATGAATAAATGATTGATTGATTGATTGATTGATATAATTAATAAGGAATTGCATCTGCTTGTTTTAGGTCATTTGTTTTAATGTCTACTTTCTGTTTCAATTCAGATGAAGTCATTGTCTTTTGTTGTCATTGTCTTTTGTTGTCATTGTCTTTTGTTGTCATTGTCTTTTGTTGTCATTGTCTGTCTTTTGTTGTCATTGTCTTTTGTTGTCATTGTCTTTTGTTGTCATTGTCTTTTGTTGTCATTGTCTTTTGTTGTCATTGTCTTTGTTGTCATTGTTTTTTCAGAATCAGCCCATTGATGCTGAGGAATGGCTTCAGAAGGCGATGCAAATCAGTCCCATGGATGTCAGCATTTACAGACATTACGGTCAGTAACGATGTAAGGATGACGACAATGATGATGAACGTTTGTTGTTCTTGTTGTTGTTGTTGATGCTGTTGTTGTTGTTGCTGTTGTTGTTATGCCGATGATAACAGTAGTGATGATGATGATGATGATGATGACGATGATGATGATGACGACGACGACGGTTATAGTTCTGATGATGATATGTTATTGTCTAAGGTCAGTTCTTGACTGAGAGTGGACGATCAACAGAAGCGGTCGATTGGCTTCTTAAAGCGATCGAAATGGATCGAATGGATTTTGAGACGATCTTCAACTGCGCCAATGCTCTCAGGTATGATGACGACTTCTGTCTCGTATTATTATTATTTTTTATTTTTTATTTTATTTAAAAAAATTATTTATCATCATTTATTAAACACATCATTTTTATTATTATTATTATTATTATTATTATTATCATGCTATTGTTATTTGAAAGGTTACCCCGTTCCAAATCGGGCGTCGGGTTAACGAAGGACCCCGTGATGGCTACAGCGTTAAAGCGCTGAATAGTAATTGAAAGATGTTGGAATTATTTTTTTTTATTTTAAATTTTTATTATTATTATTCTCATGATTATTATCATTATTATTATTATTATTATTATTATCGTGCTTGCAATTAATTTTTTATTTTTATTTTAAATTATTCTTTGCAATCTGTCATCACCTGATTTCATTTAATTTTTTTCGTTTCGGTTATCTTCGTTAATTCTTCTTGAGAATTGTTTACTTGGGTGACCCTCCCCAGCCGGATGTCCATCCCTTTAGGGCCCCCCTTTTTGTAGCCAATGCATGCATGTTTCCACTTTTGCTGTCATCTTGTATATTATGGTTTCAATAAAGCGAATTGAGTATTGAGTTGAGTGAGTATTTATATAGTGCAACTTTTGAACTCTCAGATGCACTATAGGAGCTCTATTTAATCTAGAAGTCATCATTAATTGCTGAAATTGGTTAATTTGGAAAATATCATCATTGCAGTCACTGTGGTTTTTCTTGGGAGTCTAACCAATAACCTTCCTACTGGACTGGAATGATCTTTCCACTGCGTGTGTGTCTCGCATTAAAGGTCATTGAATGTTTTTTGTTGTTTTTTGTTGTTTTCCAGGCAATCCGGTCGATCTGCGGAAGCGGAAGAACTCTACCGAGAAGCCGTTCGACTCAATCCAACGGTCGGACTTTGTTTTACGAGACAAACTTATGAAGATTAATTGTCATTGTACTGTACGTGTGTGCGTGTGTGCATGTGTGGGTGGTTGTGTGGTTGGGTATGTTTGTGTGCATGTATGTGTGTATGTATGCGTATTGTGTGCATGTTTGTATGAATGTATGTGTGCATGTATGTGGGTATGTATGTTTGCATGTGCGTATGTGTGTAAGCATGTATGGTTGATTGTTTTTGTGCATGAATGTTTGTACACTTGTATGTTCGTATTTCAGTATTTGAATGTGTTTATTATTTATGTTTGTACATATTTATTTATTATATAAAGACATTTAATGCCTTTTTAGTGCACGTACATCACAGAAAACAGACTGCACACATTGCAATCTGCGTGACCTATACAAGAATTCCATTTCATGACACTTTACAAATGTTTTCTGCTCACAGTCGAATGCCAACGTTGCATAACTGGAAATAATCCGTTAGAGGAATTTCATCTTGCAACTCTTCTCATTACATTGTATTGCGTGTGCATATCTATAAAACTCTCTCACAGCGCATACCATTCAGAGGTGCATTAAGGATGAGAGTAAGAACGTAATAACGTCATTCCAATTCATCATACTCTTTCACCTGTTCAACCCTTGCTGCCTTGCAGCCGCCTTCCTTTGATCATGCACCACGACTGAATGCATTGAATGCATTGTATGCATAATAAATCATGGATGAGATGAGTTCATCTGGTTCCCTGTTAGTCGCAGGCGGTCTCTCTCTCTCTTTCAACCAACCGATTTAATGTCGATCTCAATGTTTTCGTTTTCCTATCAACAGGAAGTCATCGCACAGATGAATCTCGGAGCCATCCTTCACTTCAACGGAAAGCTACGAGAGGCGGAGAAGGTTTATCTCGATGCGCTCAAGATGAAACCGGATGACGCAATCATCCTAACGAACCTCAAGAAGTTGCACAAGCTCATGACGAAACAACCGGTCACGTGACCTGCTGCTGTAGTGTAACGCAACAGCGGGATTTATGTAGCTCCTGCATAGAAGAGTAGCGTATTGCTTTCGTCGTCAAATGGGTTTTGCTAAGTGGCAATATATCAAGTGAGCTTCATTCCGCTAAGGTTAAGTGGTTGACTTGGAGTTCAAGTCGTGTTCGGTGCGTTAATTGCGGTCAAACACGTCTCTTTTTTTCTTTTTTGTTACCTTCGCCTGTGTTACATTTTTCTTATCTTACCTTTACCTTGAGTTACTTTTACCTAAGTTACCTTGTCTTATCTTTGTCTCTGTGTTCCCTTAATTGCCATGTGTTGCGTTGACCTCAGCTTAATTTGTTATCTTTACCTTGGGCTACCTTTGCCTTGTATTACCTTTACCTTGGGCTACCTTTACCTTGGGCTACGTTTACTTTGGACTACCTTTCTTTTGGCTACCTTTACCTTGGACTACCTTTACCTTGGGCTACCTTTACTTTGAGCTACCTTTACCTTGTATTACCTTTACCTTGTATTACCTTTACTTTGGGCTACCTTTACTTTGGGTTGCTCTTACATTGGTTACCTTTGCCTTGAGTTGCATTTACTGTTCATTACTCTGTTCTTTGTTCACTTTTACCTTGCATTACCATTTACATTGTGTTCATTTACATTGTGTTCATTTACATTGTGTTCATTTACATTGTGTTCATTTACATTGTGTTCATTTACATTGTGTTCATTTACATTGTGTTCATTTGCATTGTGTTCATTTACATTGTGTTCATTTACATTGTGTTCATTTACATTGTGTTCATTTATATTGTGTTCATTTGCATTGTGTTCATTTACATTGTGTTACATTTGCAATTTACATTGTGTTGAATTTTTACATTGTTTTACGTTTACCATGAATTACTTATAACATTGTAATCCACCTATTAATATTACCGTATAACATTGTTATCCACCTATTGTTACCGTACCTCGCATGGTTTTGTAAGACTTGTGTTCCTCGGAGAAGCTAATGTGGGGCAGAATTTATAGACGATTTTTACTTAGATGACCTTTCTTTGTTGTATGTGTTGTCTGTTGCGTTGTGCTTTTCTAGTTGGTTGAATAATGATTGCGCCATCAGTTGATGCCTAGTGCACCAGACACTGGCGCTATAGAAGACTGCTTATTACGGTAATTAATAATTATGCTGCTAATTAAAATAATAATACAGTTGCTAATTTATTAATATTTAGTTGCTAATTAATAATTATTTGCTATTTACTTAATGATTGCTTAATAATTATTTGCGAACTGCTTGTTTATTAATTAATTATTAGTTGCTAATTTCTTGCTAATTAACTAATAATTAGTTTTTAATTACTTAATCATTATTTGCGATGACTTGCTAATTACTTACTAACTGGTTGATAACTGCATAATAATTACTTAATGATTACTTAATAATTACTTAGTAATTAGTTAATAATTGCAGAATAATTGCATAATAATTACTCATTAAATACTTAATAATTACTTAATAATTACTTAATAATTAGTGCGTTTACGTTGACTGGAAAAGGTGGAATGTGAGTTGGCAAATCAAATTCTGGTCGGTTAAAGCGATCAACATTTTTCCATGTGAAAACTTTCAATTATTTTCTGGATTCTTTACCCATACTTATCTGTCTGAATATTTATATAGCGCCGTAGCTTGCGCTCTCTCTCTCTCTCTCTCTCTTTGTGTCTCTCTTTTTATCTCTCTCTACATGTATGTCTCTCGTTATCTGCTCTGTCTCTGTCTGTAGATCTATGCTTCTCTCTTTCTCTCTCACTACAAATCGCCTAATTATTTAGGCTAGATGTTTTTATGCTTGCGTCCCGAATGATTTTTCAGACAGTTTGAAATTCTTTACTGTATACAAACTATACATGTGACTCTTAATACTCGTTTTTTTCTATCGATTTTTCATAAACTTGATACTCGGTTTAAGGTCACTTTGACGAGTCAGCTGTTTTTGCGATGAACGTAGCCTATAGTTAAAAGTATTAACTGTCATTTCTTTTGTTCTTCTTTTGTCCGCGGGTTTGTCTGTGCGTATTATACATGTATATCCAACGGAAAATAATTGTTGATTATAGGCTGAAAATATCGTGCAAAAACATTGTCAACGTTTTCAGCAGCTCACAAATGGTTGGTGGATGGTGTTTGACGGCGGCGGTGGCAGTGGTGGTGATGGTGGCAGTGTGAGAATTGCCAGAGGTTGGGGTTTCAGCCCCCAGTCTTTCTTATGCTCCATAGTATTAAATGTCTTCTTTACACAGTCCAGCTTCACATAAATCAACGTTTGAATCAACCCATCAACTAGTTTTCTACCATTCTCTCATGCTGACTGCAGGGTGCAGTGCTTAAAGTATAGAAAAAGAATTGCCTGGACGTGCATCACACTTCTCCATGTTCTGCCGCAGTCCAAATATAAGTGGCAGGATGGCGTCGAGATTTGAAAATAATAAATGTCTGGACGCCGTCCATGATCGCCTAGCCACACTTTTAAGTTTTAAGTCCTGACTGGGTGGTTGTGTTAGTTTTAGTTGTGGTAGTGATGATGATGACTGTATTTATGTAGCTCCTTTAATAGCTTTGCCCTGCTGCGATCATCCATCCATCCATATCTGTCAGACGATCGACTCCGACTGCGAGTCTTGTATCATCATCATCGTCCGTTGCTCCTTCCGCATCTCTCCCTGCTGCTGCTGCTGCTGCTGCTGCTGCTGGTGCCGCATCTCTCCCTGCTGCTGTTCCGTCTGCTGCTGCTGCTGCTGCTGCTGCTGCTGCTGCTGCTGCTGCTGTATCCCTTGGAACAGCTGTTCAGCGATGAAATGAAAGACTTTCGGCCACGCCTTCCTCGCCGTCCGATCAAACCTCGCTCCGAGAACCTCGTTCCAGACGTCGATCATCGCTTCCTCAAGAACGCCGAGGTACTTGGCCTTGAAGCCGTCGATGCAGGCGTGACGTCTGCCGAGACAGAGAAGGTTTGGGATGACGGTCAGCTCAAGTAGATCGATGTTGATCATGACTGCCTCGACGGCTCGCATGAACCTCAGCGCGTGGCTTCGAAACAGGATGTTGCGCGGAAGACTCGACTCTTCAAGGTCACGGAACGACGGGAAGGCGTTCTTGGCGTCCGGAACGAGCTGGAAGAAGCGGAGGAGGATGCGGACCCCCGTCTCCTGCGTCGTCATGGAAACCCCTCCTCCCCCTCCTCCCCCAGCGGAAGAGGAGGATGAGGATGATGAGGTGGATAGGAGTGTCCAGGTTTCGAGAACGACCTTCCGCTCCTCATCGGTCAGCAGATCGTCGTCGTTGTCTGGTGTTGAGGGAGGAGCAGCGCCACCACTCGACGGATTCTTGTGCTGCGGAGGAGGAGGGAGGTCGATGGATGCGGGTGATGAGGTGGGGAGGGAGGAGATGGCACAGCCACCCATTTCAATCAGTGACGACTAAGACTTAATCGGAGAGAGCATCTGCAGCCGATCATTTAAGAAGATCGAGCGTGTCTTTCATTCGCCTCATTCGCCTCAGAGTCATGAGCGCAAACACTGGATGCAGGTTTAGAAGAATCGGCAAGAACTTGGGAGATATCTTCAGTACGTATGCGATCCGCTATCTCTCACTTGGGAGCACACCGTACTGTCTTGTCTGCCTCTCTGTCTGTCTCTGTCTGTATCTATGCAGTGTATCTGTAGATCGAGATATCTTTAGAATAGGATCGTACGTAGGCCTACGTGTGCTGACTGTGCTCCACAGTATCCTCCGCATAATCTACATGCCGGTCAATTCCGTAAAAACACTGCTTGAATCTTCTTTACTAAGTATCTTATAGGCTGTTTGCGTTTGTCATTATTACCACAGCTGATAAATTGTTGTTACCTGTTGTGCTTTAATTGCATCGTATTCTCAAGTAATTGATTTCATTGTTTCAACTGCCACATATAGCCTAATTTATTAGGGCCTATTAGTCCAATCATCGGAATTAAATCCTATAAAACTGTTTCGCGATAAATTATTATAAACTCGAACTTTCTAAAGCGTTACCGGTACTCGACAGATATATAATCGCAGGACAGCTGCAGCTAATGAACGTCGAGCGCTACGTCTTGTCAGAACGGTTGTCGCTGTAACTCCTGTTGTTGCTGCTGCATTATCGCAAATCTGCCAATCGCTTCGTACGGATGTTAACTTACAAACCTTTATATATAACAGCTACACTGCTACAATGCTATACAATTGATGTATACAACTATACATGTATATAACAGCTAAAGGTTTGCCTGCTGCTGCTGGCGTGCACCAACCATCTGCGCCAGATCTCCAATGATCTACAAGTGCGACTGCATGGAAGTGGTAGTTGCACGCTGTGGCAGCCGATCTTTCCCTCCAGCCTGATTCCGTTGAAGTATAGCATGTACATTATACTTCCTGGAAAAAGCCTGACGCGCGCAGTTTGAAAGGCACCCGTCGTTCAAAGTTTATTGTTCAATTGTTTACCAATTATATGCGATTTAATGTCTTTGCGCGGCTGTAGTAGACCTATAGTAAATTGCTCACCGGGTCAAATCCAACTAGTCTGTAGGGCGCATACCTACTCGCGTGTAATATAAGCTTATTCGGCATTGGATAGGCCTATGCGTGGTTCAAAGTTTCTGAAGTATACGGTGACCCAGCATAGGCCTAGCTGGTGCAGATCGAGCGGTGCATGGATCATTTTAGAAAGGAACTGAACTTATAATACTGAAGTGCATAGGCTATAATGTTGTTTGGGAAGTTCTCTCGGCTAAGAACAGTGATTAGAATCTCTGGTCAGAGCACGCGAACCTTACAAGTATAGGATTGACCGATTCTAATTTTTGAACCACCTAGCTACAAACATGTAAAACATTGCTAGATTCAACATGTACTTCCGGTAGACGTGACCTGACCTATATATCTATATAAATATATATATATAGGTATATTATATATTATATAGATTTATTGAGATGTCGAAACGGTTTATTGCCAACGGAACACCATAATATATGCCGTCTCCCTGTCTTGACCTCCCCAGAGTCTGACCTGGCACCGATCGAACGATCCGAACAATCTGGCTCCTGCGGACTCGATTTTTATAGTGCCAGCGAGTTAAGCTGGATGCATGCATGGTCTCTCTCCGACGTCCGCGTCTGTCTTGTGTGGCACCGAGAAACATCAGGGATTTTTTTATAGGCTATCAGGTAAATTTAGATTGAAGATGACGGTCTCCCGACACGACATGTACAATTGTATATGCCTACCTGTCTTTAAAAATATGTAATCAAAAGTCAATCGGTTTTTTAAGATTTTATTCTCAGTGTGTGGTTTCACCATGCCATATCCGCCGCTTTTTAGCCACCGAGTGATTTGAGGACTGCAGGTCTGGCTAGTGGCTAGACAGTTTTCGACAAGACTTGCAGACGGTTGAGTTGTGTTGGTTTCAAGGTTGATGAAAAGGGAATTGCAATAATCGTTGAGCTTTGAGTGGACATTTGAGCGGACATTGTAATAGCTGAGCTCTAGGGCTATAGGCCTACTGAGCCAAAAAAGGTTCCTCTTGTTATTCCCGTGACTATATATATATATATATATATATATATATATATATATATATATATATATATATATGCTTGGAAGGATATGAGGTCCATACACAGATCGCATAAATCCGCAAAACCCTCCCTCCCCGCTTACGTAATATATGGATAGCCCCCTTCGGCCTCTTCTGTTATCAACTGTAGTAAGATAATACGACACTTATAGAGTGCATAGGTCCATCGGTTTCAATTTTATGTTCTTGATTATGTAATGCACGAACTGGTCATACGTGCGGAATCTCTTACGTAAGGGCTATTGGGCTACACTGTGGGGCATTATTTTTTTGGAAGGCCATTCTACTGCCACTGATGTATTGGGCTATTTCAAATTGTGCCATAAAGTTTTAGTGCTTACGTTCGAAGCGGAAGTGTCTCTAGTCGTTTCCTGGACCTTGCAGTGGTCGTATATCCGGTTAGGGGCTGGTCTATTTTAAGAGATATAAGGGTTCAACTTGCAGTTGGGTATACCTTAGACTCACTCTGGGGTAATTAATCTGTCTCTGCCCCCAGTTTAGTATACGTATTCGACGTTATCTTAGTATACATCAAAGTTTTTTTCGCCAAACAATGGCTGCACACAAAGACAAAAGAAATAAAGAGTTACGGGTTGTTCAGCAGGGTAGCTGAGATTATACAGCAGGGCGGCCGTCTCATTCAGCATATTCAAAGCATCTAAAATGGAAGCCATATTATGCCCATAATTATGCTGGCGGCAGAGTTGATCTTTTACTGAACTCTTCTTCATCTCCGTCATTTCTTTTCGTTCATTCTCGGATTCCTGTTTTCTTCGAGATTACAATCGCCATCGTCTTATAGCCTACTAGAATTCGTCCTATACTAGAATTCGACTTGTAGACGAATTTGACTTATACTAGAATTCGACTTATACTAGAATTCGATTTATACCAGAATTCGTCCTATACTCGAATTCGACTTATACTCGAGTTATAACACGACACGACGACGACGACTGAGTCGCTTGATTATTCGAGTGACGAATAATAATTGAGCATTAGGATATTAGGGCGCTTTAGAAGTTCTAGGATTGGAATAAATTTAATTTGCTTATTATAATTGCATACCTGCTTTGCTCTGCAAGATTTCTTCACATATTTATCTTTCTATTTTTACCGTTACCCTCAACTTTGCACGCACACTCTCGTGGCCCAGTCTGGAGACCTAGTCCAATGGACCATCATGCACAGAAGACAGAAGACTAGCGACCTTATGTGGCTTCGTACGTACGCCTTCCAAGTCTTCTCTTCATCAAAAATCTTGCTCTATATTATCAACTGCACCGGCTCCTCTCTTTTAATAATTATTGTCTCTATGGCACCCAGGCTAGAATTTTCCTTGGTCATCGATCTCTGGAACCCCTATGACACCACGCAGCGCTCGTCAATAAGTTGCTGCCCTGCATGCGCTTAGTCTTAACGATTTAGTAATTTAACGGTTATTATGCTCCAACCTATATTGACCGAACCAAATGACTGGTGTAGCGTTTGACCAAATCCATGAACAGTAGGCCATACATGTATACGAGGTCCATAAGTTCAAAGACATACAGAAAATAGGTCAGTTGCATGCAATATTTAGGCCAGCCACGCTACATCCAAATAGCACGGATAATTTTATCACGCTGGATGGATGGATGGATGAATGGATGGATGGATGGATGGATGGATGGATGGATGGATGGCTGGATGGATGGATGGATGGATGGATGGGGGACCGATGTCAGAAGAGAATGGATAGATGGATAGGTGGATAGGTGGATAGATGGATAGGTGGATAGATGGATAGGTGGATAGATGGATAGGTGGATAGATGGATAGGCGAGTGTGCAAGTGGAAGCAAAGACAATGGCGATCGTCGATGAACATCTGCACTGCATGGGTCTGCAGTGCAGTCTGAGAATGAGGATAAGTGGAAATGGAGAAGGAGAAGAAGAAGATGCAGTATGATGATGAATCTTTGTCTCTTCTTCTCTGCCGCTGCTGCTGCTGCTGCTGCTGCTGCTGCTGCCTCTCTCCTAAACCATCCTATCCCATAATTATATCCTATCCCATAATTATATCCTATCCCATAATTATATCATATCCCATAATTATATCCTATCCCATATTATATCCTATCCCATAATTATATCCTATCCCATATTATATCCTATCCCATAATTATATCATATCCCATAATTATATCATATCCCATAAGTATATCATATCCCACTGCAGAGGAAACACAGACATGGATCGGAATCTATCCACAATGAGTTGTCGATGGAGAAGACCTTGAGATGATGTCACAAAGAAGAACTATTACACTGTAATAATTACTGAGGTCATAAAGTATATCATGGAGTGGAATGTCCTATGGAAGAATGCGTGCTTCCATGTTAAAATGTTCATAAGCGTCTCAGAGGTCAATGGAAAAAAATTAAAGAGCTATGCAGAGATGATAGATCAGCTATGCAGAGCAGCGTACATATACATAGCCTACGTAGTACATATTATATGCATAGCCTACATACATGTGCGTGCATCCATGAATAGATACACACACACACACACACACACACACACACACACACACACACATACATGTAGGCTACATTCATATATATATATATATATATATATATATATGCGAGGCGCGGTGGTGTAGTGGTGGCGTCGGTGCCTTGGAACTGGAGGGTTCCAGGTTCGAATCCACCTCAGCCACCGCGAAGGACCTTGAGCAAGTCGTTAATTCACTTGCAATAATTGCTCGTGCACTTCGGCGTGAAACTCCTATGCTGTGTCCGCGCTGTTACAGTAGGCGGGAGCGCCTCTGAGTAGGGAGCCTGAAAGGGCAAATGGAGATATAAAAAAATAGGCATTTGAATTCATACAAACATGCGTATAAAATACTGCCTACAGCCCTACACTCATCATATAGGCCTACGTGCAAAGCGCTCATGAAGACATTTCAGGAGAAATATATGCTTCGGGCCTACTAAATGTGATATTACTGTCAGAGAGAGACAGAGACAGAGAGAC
>OX243820.1:38313357-38443357 GCA_945859605.1 Lumbricus rubellus
TTTTAATACAATAATAATATAGTCATATATGCTAAAAAAAATAGGTAATTGTAAGTGAAATGTTTACATTATTTTATATTACAACGAGGGGCTTATATTATTATATAGCCTACCATTCTACCACCACTTCCTCTACCACTCACTCTACCACTTTCACGACCACTTCCACGACCACTTCCACGACCACTTCCGCTACCACTACCAGTCTCGAATGAATGGGGGGAGAGTAGAACAGCTGGTTGAAATAATATGCATGAGTCTTCTTCGGTCCGTGATACTTGCATCCAGGTGGTAGATCTTCATGGTAGAGCCTCTCAATTGTGGGCCATAGCCAGGTGGTAGATCTTCATGGTAGAGCCTCTTGTGGGCCATAGCCAGGTGGTAGATCTTCATGGTAGAGCCTCTTGTGGGCCATATATCCAGGTGGTAGATCTTCATGGTAGAACCCTCTCCGTGGGATCCTCTTCCACCTCTGCTTGCTGTATATAATAATATTCTGACAGGATTATTATATTTATCGTTTGTAGCAGTATCTCTTTGACCTTTGACCCCCCGTGTCGTCGGGTACTTGACCTCTGTCCGCCACGATGACGTATCAGAACGTCTGGTGGTATCCGAACTACATCAACTACAAGAACGACGTCAACTGCTCGCCGAAGAGATGGTCGAAGCCGGATGATGTCGTCCAGCCATCCTTCCACGACCGCCGACACTTCGCCCCTCCAGAGGACCAGTTCGAGGAACGTCTCTACTACACGCTCCTCCGTCTCGGCTGGCCACAGAGCAGGACCCTCATTGAAAAGCCGATCGTCATTCCTAAGCATCGACCAGAGCCGTGCTCCATCAGACCGAAACCAGCGGGATTCCACGGAAGGGTCTACCACGAGGACCTACCACCTGGACTCAAGTACCACGGTCCGAAGAAGGACGAGCTGTACTGGTACGAGAGGAACCCGTACATGCCGGCGGTGGAGGACAAGAGATTGGCGACGACGAAGCAGATGTACGAGAACTATCGCGACGTGAGGATGAGACCGAAGCAGCTCGAGCTCTTCACCGATGGACCGGATACGACGATCTGCGGCTGCGCAAACGGACTTCCGGCCATCGTTCCCGTCAACGACCACGACAGACGATTCGTGAGACTCGAGAGGGAGGACAATATCAAGAGACAGACTGCCGACGGAGTGGGATACATGTGATGAGATATCCAGGTGGGGGAGCGAAGGAGGGAAGGAGGGAGGGAGGAAGGGATGCGAGGCGGTGGCGATCTGAGACCTTCCAGACGAGCACGCTTCTTAAATTCATTTCCATCCTGGAGTAATTCTATTTCCATCTTAGAGTTCCCATTTAATTCCATGCAACAACAGTTCCCATTTCTATCCAACCGTTCCCATTGCAATCCACAAGTTCCCTTTGCCATTCATGAGTTCCAAATGCCATCGGAGAGTTCCCATATCCAACCATGAGTTCCCATTTCTATCCAAGAGTTTCCAGCCTCCACTCCTCAACCCAGGAATTCATGACTGATCAGTTTCCAAATAGTTACCAATCATTATTTCATTCTCTGCCAGGTCTATAACTCTTCCCTTCTTTCATCTCTATCATCCAATCATTCCGACTGATAAAATTCCATTGCATGCACACACCCCCTTAAGTAATTAATAACTCTGATTTCCACATGATAATATAGCCTACTTCTCAACCATCTCTCTCGTGCATCCATCAACCCACTCACTCACTATCTTATCTCCCTCTATAAGTTTCCCAATCTGCATATACCACCCCCTCTCACCACAAACTCTTCCCGTCGCCACCACAACTCGTTCCTACGTCGTAAGAAAAAATCGCCTAATTATGACTAATTTAGAGACTTCGCAGACTTCCATGCATGTAATACCGCAGAGTCCTTGACTTCCTGGAAATAATATTGTAGAGCATAGATAACATTATTATTATGTATAATTATAGCAACAGATCGAAGAGAATAATTATATTTAAGTAAACAAAAAATCGCAATAAATATAACGACATGAAAGACTGGAAACCCTCTGCAGCTGAGTCGAGAGGAGTTACAGAGTAAATATTATTCTTTCTGAATAAAGTCTGAAACCACGGCTGCCAGTCAGCTGATGGTTTAATCGAGAAATTTGTTTTCTTGTTTGTCTTTCCTTGAACTGCTTTATTAGCCTATCGCAGCAAATGACCGCGAGACACCACGTGTAAGCTTACAGCTAAGATTACAGTAGGGGCCGTCCATAAAGTACGTCACGCTATTTTTGACCATTTTTGACCCCCTCTCCCTGTCACAAATCTCGGACCCCCCTCCAAAGTACGTCACACTTTCGAATTTTTGGAAAAAATTAACACCGCTAGGATATACCTATACATAGGGCCTAAAACAAGGCTTCGCAACAGCATTACTAGCGCTCCTAGCGAGAGGAATCGTGAACAACACATTCAGGGATACGCAGTTCATGCTATTTTGACATAAAACTAATTCAAATGTTTCACAAAATTTTGAAAATTATTTTTAAAGCTATTAAATTCTACTAAAAAATATAAAAAGAATTAGAAATAAAAAAATTTAAATGTGTGACTTCACACATGGCCTGACCCCCTCCCTCTGTCACAAACTGCCACATTTTCTTACACCCCTCCCCATGGAGCGTGACGTACTTTATGGACGGCCCCGTATATATAGCGTGTATAGCTATATGCATGACTTGTAATTAAGTTGATCTCATCCACATAGGCGCCCGCATGAATTTTAGCAGGAGGTCGGAAGACAAAGTGGTCCCGGTTTAATTCTTGAAAAGCACTAGGCTATAAATTAAGAGCATGGGCATTTTGCAGATAGGCCTAGCTTGCAAACACAAAGCACGTCCGCTGTAGCCTATACGGGGCTCGAACATAGGTGCAATACTGCAATCACGTCCTAAAAGTTGGGGGACCATAACGAATCACGTCCTAAAAGTTGGGGGACCATAATAATAAAGTTAAGGGACCACTCAAAAGTTTGGGGGACACGTCCCGTGGGTCCCATAGGGTGGTTGCGCCTATGGGCTCGAACTCGTGTCCGCTGATCTCCCCATGCCACTGTATTAGGCCTATCCAATGCGTAATTATAAGTATATTATTTTACTGAGAATTTAATTTTAATACCACTCTGTTCTTATCAACTCTGTAATAAATAAAATATTTTTTTAAATATTAGGCCTGCATCCTGAAATGCACCTGTAGGGCCTATAGGCCCTATACTATGCGGAATCTATAATGAAGTTGTTAACATAGGCTTATCATTAGATATCCTAAGCCCCGGTAGCCTATATTTATTGAAGTCTGTCTTAGTCTGATAATTACCACTCCTATCAGCGACGTAAATTTAATTGGGACACATCCCCTCATAGAGCCTCTCTTCGATAATCCGCCGTGAGCTCGCCCCCCTCCCCCGAATCGTTGATTACATAGAAAAGGAGTAGACTAGATTACACAGTCGTGGCTGTTGACAATAATAGGCCTACAGCGCCGTCTGAATGATCATTATAGCAATGAGCTGACTGTGAGCGTGGCAGTATATGTTAGCTAAATAACAACATTTTTACTGTGACGGCACTAGGCCTAATCGTAATCGTAGGCTAATCGTAATCTCCAAATTTCTAAAGCGCTACTTGAAAGCCAAGCGCGGGGTAGCCTACCAGCTTATTGACTACGAGGCGTTTTGGCGTTTGAGGGATGCTTACTGAAATATTTCTAACTTTGTGACGAAGCATATAATTACGCTTAGCATCAAGTGCCTAATAGGAGGCATTTTTAATATAACTACAATAATATTATGTAGGCCTAAAAATTGCGCGCTATAGTATTTTCGTTGGCAGCAAAATGTATATGCCTGTACTTACTTATTTAAAAGATACGGAACCAAGATTTGACGGAACCGAGCATCGTTTGTAACGAACCATTTGATTGGCCAGCTGCTGAACGTTAAAATCCCAGTGTTTGTATTTCTAACTGTGATTTAAATCATTACTAAGTAAAACTTTCTCCGACTATTCAAAAATACTTCCAGTCTGGCCAAACTTTCAACGCTTGCTTGCTCTTTCAAATGCCCAGAGACTGACGTGAAACAGTAGAAATGAACGTTTAGCAGTGCTGTGCATCTTTAGTCTGAGTGCAGCTATGACGACGCGTTTGGAACAGCAGCAGGGAGACGGCATGCAGTGGCTTTCGATCTCAGAGGAGACCCTCTTTCTGCACGACGGTCTCATGCGAGTGACCGAATTGGTCGAACTGCCCCACGACGTTAGCACCGGCGACCAACAGCTCGAACAGGAGGTCGTCAGTTTCGACTCGAAAAGTCCGGACGAATTGAGCGAAAGACTGAGAACGATTTGCGGCACGCAGAACAGCGCAAATGCTCGTCTGCTCGAGTACAGGCTGAACGCGCTGAGGGGGTTCTGGAGCGCCATTCGAGGTCTGGCCTTCGAGGTCCAGCGTGAGAAGGCGGCAGCGAGAGAGGCTCTGTTGAAGAAGCCATGCCAGAAGGAAACAGAGCCTGGTTCGTTCTCAACACAGGTCAGTCTGCTTCTGGTCCTACCCCTTCTGCAGTCTCAGAGTCGCCTTGACAACACCCTCTGTGGAGTCACTACCAGTCTGCTGTTAAAATGTCTTCGCGACTGTTCGCCTCTGAGTCTGCGAAAAGAGATGAGCGACTGTCTCGATGGCTTAGAGTCTCTGTTGAGCACGTGGCTCGGAGAGACGACGGCTGGGGATCATCCAGTGCCGACCAGTTTCTTGGACCCAAACCAGCAGCAGAACACGGCTTCTGCATTAGTCGCTCTCGCCTGTGCGAGGTAAGCAAACTTTGCTGTTTTTAGGCCGTCGGTTGTTGCTCTTAGGGTAGTAGTTGGTGTTCTTAGGATAGCAGTTGACGTTCTTATTATAGCAGTTGACGTTCTTAGGATAGCAGAACTTGGTGTTCTTAGGTTATAAACATCATTCACCATGTAGCTGTCTTTACTTAACCCTTTCGTGTCCCTTGTATCCATATGGCAACACAGCTAATTAAAGTTATTATTTTCTTATGTAAGCTTTTTAAAACAGAATTTGAAGCAGCATTTGCAACATCTATGATGGCTAAAGGTAATTATTGCCCTGGGAAGTATCTTTGTGGAAATTGTGTTCTACTATTATGACCTTGAAGTCAGTGTGATTTCCCTGTTTCAAAGGTAAATGTTTCCAATTTTATTTCTTTTTACTGATAAACGCTGGGAAAGAGTAAAAAATATTTTTGGTGTAGGCATTGATCAGTATTCAACTCTGACTTACCATAAATTCACTGCTTTGTGTAAATTTGCAAAACCAGTTAGTTTTATATTGGTTGCCGTTTGGCAACAATGGGAAGCCATGGATGTGCAGCAAAGTGTAGTCTGATTTTGGCCCATTATGTAAACAGCTAAAGTTTGTGTATTTGAACATAAAATAATAAGATTGGTTCATGGATGTGTGAAGTCCTCACAGAAATAGGCTTAGAATGTGGTTTATCCATATTTGGTAATATGGGATAAATGCTTTTACTGCACGATGGATGCCGATTTAGACGGGAGAGTTTCATGCTATGGCAGGTGCTTGCTGGTATCAGCTGATACATTCTAGTTGCTATTGCCAACGCTCTCATGCAGAAACTGAGTCTGAAGGTGGTGATGTACCACTGACTAGACGGAAATGGGTGGGGTGGGTGGGAAATGGTGGGGTGGATGGGGTAGGGTAGGGTCGGGTGGGGAGGGATGAAGTTGGTGGGAAGGTGGGTTGGGGTTGGTGGAGTAAGGGTGGGGGTCGGAGGGATTGGGTTGGGTGGACTTGGGTTGTGTGGGCTTGGGTTGTTGTGGCCTGGGGTGGGGTCAGGTGGGCTGGGTTGGGTGGGTTGGGGAGCAGGCGGTTGGGTAGCCAGCAGTCAGGGTGGAAAAGTAAGGAATTGGGGTGAATCCTATATTTCCCGGGGCAACGCCTGGTACCCCAGCTAGTTTCCCATAAAGGTGTTGAGTCGACACTGTTGACCTTTTCAACATGCTCTCTGCAATGTACCACATAGACCACAAAAGTGTCCAGTGGTAGCACAGGATATTCTGGTGGGTTTTGAAGTAAGAAACAATTGTCATGTGAAATATTAGACATTACCCCCCCTGCGATTACCTCGACCGTTACCCCCCCCCCCCCTGTAGGACATTGCCCCAGTGCCATTACCATGGGCTTCTGTTTACATTTAGGTCCAGTGTCTGTATGTGTGTACGTATGTATGCATGTATGTATATGTATATGTATGTACACATGCAATGCCATGCATGTATGTATGTATGAATGTATGTATGTATGTATGTATGTGTGTACGTATGTATGTATAAACATATACATACATGTATACATACATTCTACACATTTGTGCATACTAATATGCATAAGATTACACACATGATTATATGCATACAATCACAGCATATATAGATTACATACATACACACATATATGCATGCATATATATATACATACATTTGCACATTCATAAATACATACTCACATTTATATGCATACATACATACATAATATATACATACATGCATACATACTTACATGTACATACATACATACATACATACACTGGACCTAATTGTAAACAGACTTGGGGGTAGTGGCAAAGGGGTTGTGTCCTACGGGGATAAAGGTCGAGGTAATGACGGGGGGAGGTGGTAATTGCAGGGGGTAATGGGCCGGGGGTTAATGTCCTAGACCTAGACATGCAATATGCAGTCAATTTTAGGTTTCTTATGCTACTTGACACTTACTCTATCATTGTTGCCATATGGACACTTTTCCATGCATTCCCATTGTTGCCAAATGGCAACACTAATTAATTTTAATTAGGCAATGCCTAATTACTAAATATTTTTTGTGGCACAACATATTGGTCATATCTCTTCAAAAAACACTTCAAATATTTTTTTGCTGCTCAATAAATAATTCGGACACGAAAGGGTTAAACCACCTGACTGACTCTCGAGACCTTGACATCTTTCCTGCTGACTTTGTTTTGACTGAGACCTGTTAATAAGCTGTTTCTCGTTACTTCACTTTTGTGGACGATGTAGAAATTATGAGTTGACTCTTACGAATGTTAGTTATCGTGACACATAGTGGCTAACGGCTGATTGCAAGGTTAGAGCACAGAAAGACTTTGCGGTTGGAGCCAATTTCCCTGAACTGGTTGCTGTGTAGGACCTTGACCGTGTTCGTTTGTGTTTGTGTGCGCATGTGCGTGTATGTGTACGTGTTTGTGTGCGTGTGTGTGCTAAAATGATATTTTAATATGAGATATATTAAGTTTTGTTTTGTGATGATGCTGCAGAGGGAGTCTTGCGACATTCATCCACACGATACATCTGCTTCAAGGCCTTCCAGACCTTCATCCGTTACCAGTTGCAGAGGTCGTCGAAAACTTGTTGAGGACGGAGGGTGGAGAGGGACAGCTGACGGCCTTGCTCAGCGGCCACCATGTCGTGTCGTGGGCTTTCGATGATCTCATCTACACGTCCACGAGCAAGAGCAGCCAGAACATCAAGAATGGAGCCACAGCCACAGCAGAGAAAGGTCGGTTGTTGATTTGTATTTTCAGCTCATCTCACATGTTCTTATATATCTGTTGCTTTCATTGATTGTGCGACGTGGACGCCAGAAGATCTTTTTTGCGGGAGTGGGAAATGCACAATGGTCACGGTTAAAGTTTTTTTGCAAGGGCTTGAAAATGCATTGCAAGATATTAAGAACACAGGGATTGTTCATAAAGGAACCTTCTAAATTTGAATTTCTCACGTTGTGTATCATTATTGTTTCAGTGCAACTAAATTTGGCTTTAGGTGGATTCGAGTTGCAACCTTCCAGCTCCAAGGCACCGAACACACCCCTACACCACAGCACCCCACAATTGTGTATTTACTGAAGGTGAATGGTAGATAATTGTAAACACCAGGTAATACAATATCGCATTTATGTATCACCTGTTGTTACTTAAAATACCTGTGAAAAAGGTGATGTGTATATTTTCTGTTGTTTTGACGTTGTTTTGCTTGTCGTCTGAAGCTGGTCCGCCGTTTGAGTTGGGACGTTCGGTGACTTGCGACGGTCATTTCTTCTACGTTTCAAATGGTTTTGGCAAAGGCGTCATCAAGGTCGGATCCGGTCTGCATGGCACACTCAGGTAACGTCAACATCATACATCATATGGTTGATATATCAATTGGTCATTACATTCGTAATGTAATGTAATGTAGATGACTAAATGTGTGTGCTTTGTTGACAGACAAAGGGAGGCTCTTAGACACTCTTGCACTAGTCTGCAGTTATGCGGTAGAAAAGATATATATATATATATATAAAATTATATATATATATATATATGACTGGTGATTTTTCTAATGGATGCAGCGAATCTATGCTGACCCAGGCTATTAGGAAAGCCACTAAGAGTAAGCATATTGAATACAATAGAAACAGTGAGAATCCTAGCACAATGAAAGTGCTGTTGAGAACAAGTGTTGAATGATTCTAAAAGAAATAGAATTTCTGTATTAATTGGCCTACAAGTTATGCATGAATATATTTGCATCGGTCTTTGTAATGTAATGTAAACATATTAGTTGGAACAATTTCCAGTCTAGATTTTGATCTTGTTTTGGCCCAGAATTTTTAATGCTCCCGATCGGAATGACAAGTTACCACCGATTTGAAGATTATGACCATGATTTGATAGGAAGTTTGAGGTTTATTGTATTTGTAATGCTATAATAGAATTGACGTTTATTGTTGTTTTAGGGGGTTCACCTATGCAAAGAATGGTGATCTGCCTGTGGGTTGGTTGGCGTGTAACGGAAATATCTTACTCCATCGACCACAGCAGGAATTTGACGCAGAGACTGGATCGACAAAGTTGGCCAACGTCATCGACAAATGCACACTTCAGGTTCATTTGTTCGTTCGTTCATTCATTCATTCATTTATTCATTCATGTCAAAAATTTATATAGCGCCCATTCATGATATCCCTCTCAGAGTTGCTCCCAGTCGAACCATGATGATAAAAATAGATCTTGAGAAACCTCCTGTATATTTAATTTGCATATTTAATTTTTTCGCTTGATCTCGACCGGGAGCGCCTCTGAGTAGGTACCTTGAAAGTGCGCTATATAAATTTTGATTGATTGATTGACTGACTGACTGATTGATTGATTGATTGAAAACACTGAAGAGTCAACCTTAAGTAGCAGGCATACATCTCAAACAGTAATAAATTTCTTGTTACCATTTCGAATGGTCGAGAGGGAAAGGTTTGGTTTAATTGCTGAAAAATATTTTCTTTATATCTTGTTTAGGAATTGTTTGATAGTAATAATTATTAATTATTTGTTGTGTTTTGTTAGTTGTTGTCGACTGTTGTGAAGCCGGTTGAGTTTCTTTCGAGTGGCACCGGCGCTTCGTCTTTGACAATCAGCGTCAATCTATTGTCTGATGGCGCCGACTTCTTCTGGGTCTGGACGAATTCCGACAAGAACTCCAAGATCTACATGGATGTCTTCACGATTAACGTACACTACACGCTTTGGATTTTTAACCATAGCAGCTTTTTTCAATTCAATCTATTTCCTGAAACCAACTAAATACAATTATGGCATTACTGAAGAGAAAGATTTAATGTTATTTGTGGTCGACAAATTGCTTTTACACTAGCTATTAACCACATGTCCAAACTTTTTTTTATTGAAGCCAGAAGTAATAGAGTTTAACAGGTGCAATAGGTTTTAATCTAATCTTTTAAAATCTTTAGTCTAAATCTTGTTTTTTGTGTGTGTGTGTGTGTAACCTAGTGTTTTTTCAATTTGAATTTAAAGTTTTCTTTTCATATTCAATTTAATCCAATTTTTCCATGTCATCTAATATTTTCTTTATTGTTTTTATCTGTTTTTGTGAGCATTACCTATATTGTGATCTAATTACAATGTTTGTTTGTTGTTGTTTTTTTCTAAAGGAGTCGAATTTTACAGCCACTCCCGTCAGAGGTCGTGTCGTGCTGCAGAGGAAGGAGGAGGCGGGGTCAAAGGTTACGGGAGATCTGAGTCAACTACGCTTGAGGACTTTTCAGCCAGGAAATGGGGGAGTGGCAACGGCCTTGATTGCCCTTACCCCAACAACAGATGCACAGTCAGGGAAGAAGGAAGAAGGTGGGGGGCTCCTCTCATGTGAATCATGTTAATATGGCTTTTAAGCATTAACCTAGGAAGCTTTGATCTAGAGAGAATTGACCTAGAAAGATTTTACCTAGAAAGCACTCATTGCCTACCTTCTAACGCTTTCTCAGCGGTTCGGATAATGAGTGGGACTTTGAGTGCTCTAGAGGCATGGCTGTCATCAAATTGACTGCACTTGAACCCATCAAAAAAATTCTAGCTTTGAGACTGATTAATTGACGTAAAGTGCCTCTCCCTCCACTCGGCGTGGGACTTTCATATTTCTTCTCTCAGGGATTCTTGCACTGGGAATGCTACTGATTGGCCATGGCTGTGAGTGGTGCTAAAGAAATTTATGACATTACATTACATTGAATTCATCCTCTACCGACCAAAGTGTAGGAAATTATATGGACAACCCTATGCCCTTGGATGGTGTAAGAAGTTAATAGCTTGTTCTGCTATCTGATTGGTTGGTTGTTGAATCGTTTTAGAATCATCTGTTTGGATTTGATTAGTTGATCTGCAGTCGAAGTGATATCAACCGCGGGATGATTTGATTTGATTTGATTTGTTTTGTTTTTTGTTGTTGTTTTGACGAACAGCTGCGTCTCAATCAAGCGTTGGAATCTCGCTGAAGATTCTTCTCAAGTCGCCGATGTTCTGCGATGGCAATACGCTCGTTATCGTCACGAATCCTACAGGAGGAAATCTCGGCAACACAGCACGCACGCTGTTCGGCAGCACATCAAGCGTTAACAACGCACGTGGTGAGGAAGGGAGGGAGGCACCTGTCACTGACAATGCATTGTCTTTTTTTTCTCTCAATCTCCATTTTGTTAAACTGGTTCTCAATCTCCATTTTGTTAAACTGGTTCTGCATCTCCATTTAGTTAAACTGGTTTCCCTGAGGAACCTATGGTTATGATGATGATGACGATGATGACAAAGACGATGATTGTAAATTCATCTGCTGCACAGAGAGAGGCTTCTCATAGTTCATTAGAAATATTTTATATTTTTCAAAGAATAATGCAACAAAATGTAATAATCTGTTGATTGTTTTGTTGTGATTGTTGTTGTTGTGACGTAGTGTTGGCTGTGAACAACAGTTTTCGTGTGTCTGACGGTCAGTTTGTGTCGCGCGTGGATCTGCTCGATTCTCCGAACAGCGCTCTCTCGAAACTCGCTTCAATCGCTGGCATTGGTAAGTGACACCAGCCAGTCTGAGACAATGTGTGTATAACTGTATATATGCGTCAAAGATATATTATGTGTAACGCATGGTGTGTATTTCTGTTTTGAAGGGGTTGCATGATTTATATTTATTCATTGAACGAATTTGAATGATGTAGCCCTCTTCAACGGCACTATTCAGAGGCGCTCCCAACCCCAGCACAGACAATGTAAGCTATCTTAAGATGACAGAGGAATGCCTGAGAAGGAGTTCTGGAAAGGGAGTGGATCTCATCAAGAGAGGCCATTCCAGGTCGAAGGTCCTACCACCGAGAAGGCACGATTCATTTATTTATGTTAGGGAAAGCAAATTCTAAAATCGCGGAGCATTCGACTGATTGATTGACAGGTGTTTGTTGTTGATTGACAGGTGTTTGTTGTTGATTGACAGGTGTTTGTTGTTGATTGACAGGTGTTTGATGTTGATTGACAGGTGTTTGTTGTTGATTGACAGGTGTTTGTTGTTGATTGACAGGTGTTTGTTGTTGATTGACAGGTGTTTGTTGTTGATTGACAGGTGTTTGATGTTGATTGACAGGTGTTTGTTGTTGATTGACAGGTGTCTGTTACGATGCAATGAACAGTGTCATCTGGTCTTGTACGAACGACTACATCGATCAATTCCTCAACCCTGGACATCAAGCCAAACATCAGATCTTCAAACGCCTTGGACTCAGCAAGCAGCAGCAGCAGCAACAGTCAATGGCTTCTAAAGGTCTGCATCATAATAGTTGATAATTAATAATAATTAACAATGATAATTTTGAGGAAGGGTTTAGTGCGATGGTAACGGAACAAAGAGTGTACAGATGCGGATCGCTTCCCATTTAGCTCTCAAAATTCCACTCAACCTTCCATTCGGACGATGGTGTTGGTAAAAAAATGATGAGTAGAACGTGTGAGACGTCTTTCATGGCTGCCCGTTATAGTCAATTCTTGGCATAACTTGTGAGCATCCGTTCATACTACGAATTGCGATCATACTGTGGCTTGTCAGTTTGAAATTAAATAAAAAATATTATATATATAATTATATAATATATGTATGATGTGGGGCGCGGTGGTGTAGTGGTGGCGTCGTTGCCTTGGAACCGGAAGGTTCGATGTTCGAATCCACCTCGCCGCGTAGGAACCTTGGGCAAGTCCTTCACTCACAATTGCTCAGCGCTTCGGCGTGAAACTCCGATGCAGTGTCCGCTCTGCATCGGGAGCGCCTCTGAGTAGAGAGAGAGAGCTTGAAGGGGCGCTATAGCAAGTGCACATAGAAACAAACAAATGATAGAAATGATGTTAATGATGTTAGTGATGTTGTTGTTGTTGCGTTGCATGAGCAGACGGTCTGTTGTCTTCGTCCGATGTCATTCGTTGTCTGTTGCAACACGTCGGTTGTATGTGTCTTCACGAGTTGAGCAGTTGTGCCAACCACAGTCTGTCGGGTCTCTCGTTCATCTGTCTTTCCGCCGATACGTTCGCATGCGCTGCAGACAAGTCGAACGTCTGCAACGTTTCTTTCGTGTGTGACATCATCGAGAAAGCCATCGCGAACAAAGACGAACTCGTCTTGACCTGCTGTCTTATACTTGTTGAGGTATTGTTCTCATTATTCACTGTTGCATGGTATGTCATGATGCAAATGATGATTATTTGTAACATGGTTCAGAATTTGTTTAATTGCTCAGTGTAAGACATTTTTTGATGAGAGAGGTGGGTTTGCTAAAAAAAATTTTTTCTTGTGGGTCTTATGTGGCGTAATTTGATATTTTGGAAATGGTGAATTTTAATAGGGATTTTATGGCATTAAGTAGGCTGGCTTCCATATGGGCTGGCAGTCTGAATAGCTTTGTGGATGATTGTCAGGCTGGCTTCTTGACTGCCTTTGTGGCTGGTTTTCTGTCTGGCTTTGTGGCTGTGTTTCTGACGGGCTTCCTGACTTACTTTGTGATTGGCCTCATGGCTTGCTTTCTTGATTACTTCTTGACATGCTTCCTGACTTGCTTTCTGACTTGCTTCCTGACTTGCTTTCCGACTTGCTTTCTGACTGACTATCTGGTAAATTAAAACTAAATGTCTGTTTTGTGTTTTAGTATCTGTTTCAAATGAATGCAGAAATTAGAGAGACTCTGTTTGGTGTAAAGATTACTCAAAGACTGAGGTAACTATAGATCTTATATCTTTTCTGATTGTGTGTTTTGATACATTTTTCAGCACAGCCTAAGTACCTCTTGAGCATACAGTAAGATAAATGATTCAGACGTTTGGCATATCTTGCAATAATTTGTGTGTGCGCACACACGCGCGCACATGCTCATACACATGTGTGCACACAAAGACTCTTTAGCTAATAAACGTTTTGTACGGAGGAAGGGCAGAGAATCTTATGCGTACGTATGCATAGAGGGGGTTTGCAAAATGTACACGTTGCAAGAATATGATTTTGTTGCATACGTGATATATGGAATTATGGATAGGCCCCTATTTCAGATGAACGAGGCACCAAGGAGCAGACAATAGGTTACGGAGGACAGGTAATCTGAAGATGACATTGCAATTGTTACATCACGTATAATGCTCGCAACTCGCGACAATGTTGTTCGTTGCTAGGGAATTGATTTGGCGAAGTTTCGATGGTTACCGTGATGTGGACAGCGCTGGGGATGATTGCGCTGCTGCTGCGACGTTGCGACAGATCTGTCAGACGTTGACGTGTGGACTTTGCATTCTCTACAAGACAACAGCAGAAAGAAACGAACTACTCGAGAAACTCATCTGCACAGGTTTGCAATTGCCTCCCTCCTCTTGAGGTGTGCCTGTGTACCTATAGGTCACTCTCTGTTGCATTCTGTGAGCACTTGAAAACTGTTCTTTTTGGCTGTGCTGGAACTGGGAGCACGTCTGAGTAGTTTCCTGGAAGAGGTGCTATATAAATGCTTGATTGAATGAATGAATAATTGATTGAAGCGATTGTTTAGAAGGAGAATTTGTAATTTAATTTTAAATGTCGGCTGAAACAACCACTCTTATGTATAGCAACCACTGTTATACATCAACACAATAATTTCAATAAAAAAATAATAGTGTTGCAATAGTTGGACTGAGCTTGAGTTTATGTAGTGCCTTTTTTGCTCATTTTGTTGATGTTCTCCTGATTATGGATGACTTCGCAGCATCATAATCATGCACTGCACACACATGTACACACACACACGGACACACACACACACACACACACTCACACACCTATAAAGACACACAAACGTCCATGATGTGACTGTTTTACTTTGTTTAGATGATAATTCATCTGCATATCTCTGCCTGAGACAATTAATTCTCATCGATTTTGCGAATCAACTTCGAAATCCTCTCGTCGCAACGGACGGTGAATTCCAGCACCTCTGGTTGGTTTTTCCACGTTTATTTTCTTCAATTCCGCCACTTTACCGTTTAGCAATTATGAATTTATGTCAATTATGGACCTTGATCAATTACAAACTTTGTGTATCATCTTTGATCAATTATGAACTTCCATCAATCACAAACTTTGTTTCCAAGCTTCGATCAATTCTGAACTGCGATCGTTAACAATGAATTCCAATTTATTGCGTCTGTGATTTCGACGTAACAAGTTGTTAGTTGTGTTTGCGTTGATGTGTGTTTGTGTTGATGAGGTTGAGCGATGAGATGATCGCTTGCATCATTAAAGATGCGGTCGATGATTCATGTGCACTGCTGAGGCTGGTGAAGACGATGCAACGCAACGATATGCAACGACTCATCGCATCTGTTCCGGTTTGTGTTCCAACAAAACATCGATTCCTTCTCTTTACCAAGTTTCACATATCCTTAATAATAATTAATAATAATAAGGATAATAATCAATTAATCATTAATTAATTAAATTAAATTAAATGAATTTTGTATGGCACCTCTTCAAGGGAATTACGTAATAATAATACTACGCATGTCTTACTTCTTCTTGTTGCTGCAGGTGGCGTCTGCTCGCCTCAACTACCTGTTGGCGCTACAAACGAGCATCTTGAAGCAGATCATCCTGCGTGGTGATGAAGATGCAAAGGAGGAGCCAGGAAGTCCCCAGCACAAGCAGGGAGGGCAGGTGGGTACTGCTGGAACCCAGGCTGCTGCTGCTGCTGTTGTCGTTGACAGCTGTAGTGATGATAAAAGAGATGAATCTGGTCATTCGGTTGAAGATCTACAATCACTCGTCCTACGACTTTCGTCCAAGATCTTTGCAGCTGCAACTCAGGTTGGTAATTTAATTTCATTATTACTATGATTATTATTGTTATTGTTATTACTGCTGCTGCTGGTGCTGCTATAATTATTATTATTGTTGTTTTTGTTATTATTATTATTAAGTATTATGTATTTATTAAGTGCCACTATCTGGTGACTAAGCATTAATCGATTGCACTGCGCTAAATATTTGTTAATCCCAAAGTCATTGTTCTCACCCATTGTTGAAAGACAATTTCATGCTCATATGCTCTGAACATTGTTGACTCAATAGTGTGGAACAATGGGAAGATGCTGCTCTGAATGCTGATGCAACAACATCTTTTTTAGTCAGCAAATTCGTTGCGGTTCATCGTTCACTGTTCACTGTACCGTATTCGTATCTTTATTCGTAAAAGGTGTTGGAGGTTCTTCTGGAGACTTGCAAGAGCGTAATCGAGATTCACGCGACAGACGTTGAGTTCTGGCTGCTCGGTGTCGAGCGTCTGACGAAGGCGACTGTTCTTGGCCACCTGGTGCCACTGCTTGTAACTGCGATGACGTCCAAGCGTCTCCAATGTCTTCTCTTCGCCGATCGACTCATGGCGCAGTTCGTCAAACTCGTCATTCTTTCCAGCCAGGTTGGGAAAGCAAATGTTACGTTTGATTGGCTAAACTATTTATTATCTACCTTTGCAGGAAGCAAAGGAACATTGCAGGAGTGTGTGTGTGTGTGTGTGTCTGTGTGTATGTGTGTGTGTGCGTGTGTGAATGCGTGCATGCACGCATAAGTGTGCATGCGTGAGTATGTTTGTGCGTAAGTTTGTGTGTATAAATGTGTGTGTGTGTGTGTGTGTGTGTGTGTGTGTGTGTGTGTGTGTGTGTGTGTGTGTGTGTGTGTGTGTGTGTGTGAATGTGTGTTTACATTTCAGTTATATGTTATGCATGTGTAGCTAAGTATGCATACATGTATAAGTATGTGTTAGTATGTGTGTGTATGGGTGGTCTTGTGTATGTGCAAGTGTATAAGATGAATGTGTATGTGTGTGTGTGCATGTATGTATGTTTGTCTACTTTTTTTCATATTGATGATTATCCTAGCTTGCTTTAAAATGGCTTCTAAGATATCGGGACAAAGACTAAAATCTCTTAATCATTTCTTAATCATTTCTTAATCATTTCTTAATCATTTCCTAATAATTTCTTAATAATTTCTTAATCTGTTTCTCGTATTTAACAGAGCGCTCTGCTGCTGAAGACCTTAGCATCTCCTGAATCGAGTGAAGAAAACAATTCAGACAATACTCTTCACTCGCAGAAACTTGGACGGTAAGATCTCATTAAAATCAATCAAACAATCAATATATGAACTTGATTGATGTAGCATCTCCTCAGTTTGAATAACACCTTGAAAGGAAGTTTTAAGGCAATAGGCAGAAACAGTGGTGCCTCCAGATAAGATCTGAGCATGACTTGTAGCACGGAGGTCATATTACATTTTTTATTGCTGGAGGCAGAAGGGAAAGTTACAAGCCAGCCATCAGTTAGACAGATGTTTTAATTCTGTATCTTGACAGTCTGTCTTTGTTTGTCTGGCTGTCTTTGTTTGTCTATCTGCATGTCCCTCTCTGTCACTGTTTCTTTTTGTCTCAATCTCTCTATCTCTCTCTCTGTAGATATTTCTCTAAAGGTGATGACACATTGTAAGACGATGTTTTCATTTAGTTACAATCGTCATAAGTTTCCTTTGTCTACGAATCATCCATTGTTATCATTGTTTTCTATAATATTAAACTTCTTCTTCATGTTTTGATTCATCGTTTCTTCAGTCGTGGATTAAACGAAGAGGAAGAGGGATTTCTCACTGGATTGCGGATTCCCGCTCCATGGACATCAGGAAAGACGATTGAATCCGTTCATCCTGTTCGCGATAACTACAGATTCCGTGAGACCGTGCATATACCTGGCGCGAAATGCCTCTTCATGCGATTCGACCCACGCTGTGCTACACAGTATGATTATGACAAGGTATGGATATGATCAGGTTAGGGTTAGGGTTATCATAAGATGCATTATTGTTGCTTGAAAGCATACGAGATATGATATCGCGAGATATGATATCACAAGATATGGCTACGTACAGATCTTACTGATGAAGTTACAAGCCAATCAGGCCGATCATCAAAATCATATAAGAGTTAATCAACTGTAAATCTAATCAAGTAAATCTAATCTACTCCATAAAATTAATCAAATCGTTTCTAGTCTTGGTATAAGTAAGGTCGTAGAGGTAGTGGTGCTGTTGTGGTGACTGGTGGTGGTGGTGAAGATGATGGTGATGTGGTGGTAGTAATGGGAATGTTCGTTTTTCTGGAGACAGTGGCTGCTTGATTTTAAATTCTGGTAGTCTTCTCAGTGGTGTTAATGGTGTTGACAGTGGTGGTAAGGGTGGTGTTAATGGTGGTGTTTATGGTGTCGATTGTTATAATTAGAAAGACAGATCATTGATTTACGTTGATGTAACTTTTTCGTGTTGTCTTCTTCATTTTGCAGCTGGTGTTGTTTGCTGGGCCGAACACGGGATGTCGGAAGGTCGGAGAGTACGGTGGAAACACGTTTGGTTATGGAAGCAGAAGCGTCCTTGGTTCCGGATGGCCAAAGGATCTGATCAAGGTAGGATGATCAGATGATGACGTAGGTCACAGAGACGGGGAGACAGATAGTCATACTAACAAGCAGTCCGACAGACAGATGAAGATTTGAGAGTGCCCACTGACCTAGTGTGAGGATGAAGGGGTGAAGATTTTGATTGACAAAATGGGGTAGAATGAGTGGTGATGGACGAAATGGGGTAGAATGGGTGGTGATGGACGAAATGGGGTAGAATGGGTGGTGATGGAGTTCATTTTGTTGTGTTTAGGTAGAGGGCGACACTGTTACGTTTTCGTTTGAGATGCGGAGTGGCCGAGAACACAACACACCAGACAAAGCGCTCTGGGGTTTCCTCGTTACGGTCAAAGCGCAGGTAAGTAAGAGGACGTTTTCAAGCAACAATAATGCATCTTGCTTTTAAGTCTGTTGATTAACTTCGATTATATTAGATTTGATTACAGTATTTTTTCTTTGCTTTTGATGATTAAATCCAATGTGGTTGATTCTATATTAGATTTGATTATTGCATTAGATTAATTAATTTGGGATTTTTTTAGATTAGATTAGGTTTTAGTCCATATTGTACTTAGACTAGATATGATTTGATTGATTTTATTAATTACATTCATATAATTGAGATTAGATTTACCGTTGATTAGATTTGATGTTAATTTTGATGATCAGTTTGTTTTGACTCTAGCATCATCGTCGTCATTTGTGATGAATCCCTTTCCAAATGGTTCTGTTGATATTTTTATAACAATTACATCCGAATGTACGATTGTGTTAAATAACAATGAGACTACAATGAGAAGGAGTCATTGTTCATTTTTCTTTTGTTAGGAGTCGAGTGATGAGGTTGCTGGTGGTCTTCCGTTTGTGGCTGACCTCGCTCTCGGTCTGTCTGTCTTGTCCTGTGCCATGCTGCATCTCTTGTTCCAAGGTCCGGCCATCGCTCCAGAAGAGGAGACGTGTCAGCCGCTGCTCAAGAGCAAACTCCTTCAGAAGTAAGAGACATTCAGTCGCCATAAGAGATTCCTGCTCCATGATGAGTAATAGTGCGACTTGTTGGAAAACTGGTTTGGTGCTCGCACTTAGAATACAAGTTAAATAATGATAATTAATAATGCAATGATAAATTAATAATATACTAACAATATTTAACGATGCTCATAATGACAATAGTAATGCATAAGAACGATGATAATATTTACTGATTTTTGTAAAGACCTGTGAAATCGTGAATTAATCCTAATGAATTAGATTTGATTCGATTCGATTATTAGATTAGATTATTATTAGATTAGGTGATAATAGATTTGATTAGATTAAGTTGTGTTGAGTGTCCTAAGTTGTCACTAAGTGATCAATAGCTGATGATGATGATTTTTCTGTGTGTTTCAGATGTGTTTGGCGTCGCGATGAGATGGAATATCTTCTGTCGTCTTTGAATCCAACGTCTGCTGACGAATCTTCCGTAGGCGGAGTAACAGGAGGGGTAGCAGTAGGAGGAGGATCGGAGACGTTGGGAGTGGTGGATGGCGCTGGTCGGAAAGGTCTTCCAAGGATCAAACTTCCGTCGGAGATTATGCTTAAGTTGAGGAATCTGTCGGAAAAACATCGACCACAGATCAGACCGAGCATCAGGTCAGCTGCAGTGGTTCCCCCTCTCCCTTTCAGTGTGTCAACAGCAAGTAGATGTTTTTATGTCATTTTGCTCATTTGACTCATTTGAGCTCTGTTTTACCTGTGTTTGACCTGTTTTTACCTTAGTATTTCACACTTTACCTATTCCCGGTTTCTGGTGTATCTTTGTGTTTTATCGGTTTTCCTATGTATTCTGCTTGTGTTTTACCTGTTTTCTCTGTGTTTCCTTGTTTTCCCCTGTATTTTGCTTGTGTTTTGCCTGTTTTTTTGTGTTTTATTTGCTTCGCCCTGTATTTTGCCTGCGTTTTACCTGTTTTTTACAGTCTGAAGTTTACCTGGTTTCTCTGTATTTCCCTCTGGTTTTACCTGTTTTCCTGCTGTTTATTCTCTGTGTTTTTGCAGTATTTTCCCTGTGTGTTTTAACTTTGGTTTTACCTGTTTTTCCCTGTATTTTACCCATGTTTTTCTTGGGATTTTTTTCTGTTTTTACCCGCATTTAACTGGTCTCATCTGACTTTGACTTTTCTACATAAACACATGTATACATTGTTTATATTATTTGGGTTTTTTTCTGCCAGTGAAGTGATAAAGCCAGATGTTCTGGAGGAGATTGTTTTGTCATCTGCTATTCGTCATCTATCGCTTGGTGATGTCGTTCAGAACTTGGCTTTTCATGAACAGAACGCCACATGTGAATACCGACTGATAAAGGATGTCATGTCTGAATTGTACAGACGACTCTATGCCATGCTCAGGCAGCTACAGGTAGACACTTATGCTCTATACTTCTGCAACTAATCTGTTTAATCAAATCTTATGACTTCTGTAAATTGCTAAACGTTCTAAATAGGTAACTGTAAGTGGGTAAATGTTGTAAATAGGTCAACATTGTAAATAGGTAAATGTTGTAAATAGATCAACGTTGTAAATAGGTAAACATTGTAAATTGGTGAATGTTGTAAATAAGTAAATGTCATAAATAGGGCAACGTTGTAAATAGGTAAATGTTGTAAATAGGTAAGTGTTGTAAATAGGTAACTGTTGTAGATAGATCAACATTGTAAATAGGTAAATGCTGTGGATAGATAAATATTGTAAATAGATGAACGTGGTAAATAAGTTAGCATTGTAAATAGGTAAATGTTGTAGATAGTAAGTATTGTAAACAGTGTAAATAGCTAACTGTTGTAAGTAGGTGAATGTTGTAAATAGTTAAATTTTACAAACAAGTTAGCAGTGTAAATATGTAACTATTGTAAATAGGTAAATGCTCTAAATAGGTAAGTGTAAGTGGGTAAATGTTGTAAATAGGTAAACATTGTAAATATGTAACTATTGTAAATAGGTAAATGCTCTAAATAGGTAAGTGTAAGTGGGTAAATGTTGTAAATAGGTAAACATTGTAAATAGGTAAATGTTGTAAACGGTGTAAATAAGTAAACATTGTAAATGAGTGAAACGTTGTAAATATAATGTAATGTAAACTTGTGTGTGTGTGTTTGTGTTGTTGCAGTCGATTGCAGAGATGGAGCAGAAGTGGACGAGTGAATTGGAAGATCTCAAACAAGATCAACTTCAGTTGAATCAAATCTTCTTCGTCGATTATCATTTGGCCGAAGTATTATTACACACATTCACTTCCCTGTTCGATTTATACAATTTAAATTGTGTTCTATTTCGTGAAACTCTTGTGCTTTTCTTTTGAACGATCTTTTAAGCAGCGTGTTGCTCAGTGCTTAATACTTGTGAATGTGAATTAGGTAGAAAGTTCTGTAATGAAACTGTTCACTTGGTTCTAAGTTTATTTAATTGAATTAGTAAGCAAGTATATAATTACGTTGGAGAGCTGCAGAGGTTACACAATTTATACAGCATTTTGCTTTTCCACATAGCGACTTCTATAATAGTGTAAGTTTATGTGTCAATGAGCACTGGTCAACAGTGGTCATCTTGAAGCAAGAAGCCAACATTTTTTACCAGAAAGATACAAATGATGAGTTGAAAAAATTTAGCATTGTCCTGAATTTTGATTTGACTTTTTGGACCACCCTATGGCATGTATGAGGTAGAAGATGAAACCACACATTGAGGCCAGTGATGAAGATAGACTGAGAGAATTTTCTTGAATGGGGGGAGGCCCCAATGACTTTGGTCATTTTTGTGTTGGCATTTTGGATCAATTTGGATCAATGTGACATGTTTTTGGTTTGATGACATATTTCGTTGTCACAACATACTTTGTATTTGTATAGGCTTTTTGTGAGACATCGTAGTCAGCACCGGGTTAGCTTTGAGAACTTTGGCTGCTTGCCTTGTAGAGTGGAGTATGGGAGTGTATTTTACGATTCTTGAATGGGTGCTATAGAAATGGAAAACTAAATAAATAAATAATAGTTAATAATAATAATTGTTTTAAATTGTTTTTTAGAACAAGATGAAGGAGTTGGCCGTTCTCTGCTTTCTCAAAGACGTCACTTTTGATCCGTCAAATCTCGAAGACGTTGTCTCCGACCTGTGGTCAGTGTTGTTGTCAGTGTTGTTGTTGTTGTCGTTGTTGTTGTTTTTGTTGTTGTTGTTGCATCGACTGCATCTAGTTGCAACATGAATCGGTTTTGTCTTGGACAACATCGTCTTTATCGATTTCTGGGGCTTGGGGTTTTGCTTTTCCAAGAAGGAATTCTTTAAAGGGAATAGTTGTGGTATAATCTTTGTTTTATTTCAAACTGACATAATTAATGCAGAATGATTGAAATTCATAGTTTGGTCACAAGTTATTACAGAAGTTGAATTTAACTGTTGGCAACCATGCAAGACGTCCATCACGTCCTACTACTCATTTCACCAACGCCATCTGCCGATTGGAAGGTTGAGTGAACCTTTGATAGTTGATTGGTGAGGTTGGTCACATTGTAGCGTGGAGAGCACACGTTCAATCCCTTCCCTCGTTCCTACCCAGAGACGGTTTCCATGTAGTGATGTTGAGCAAATCCTTCCCTGCTCGCATTTGCTCAACGCCATCAATCGATGCTCACGAGTCGATGATGGGAATGATTTGAGTATGCTTTTGTTGTTGTTGGCAGCGATAGAATGTCGAGCGATTTGGAGAAGATGTCGACAGAGAAGATTGTCGGAGGAGGAGTAGGAGGAGGAGGAGGAGGGAAGAAGCTGCCACGGACGAAGGCGATGGTGAGCGGAATAATGGAGAGGCTGCAGTTGCTGCTGCAGGTGACGATTCTACCAGAAGCGCCGACAGGAATCACTCGCAGCACATCGTCAATCGTCGATGCTCCTCGTATCGGTTCGTTTGCATAAATTCTCTATTTTTGTAGACATTGAATGTTTTGCATTTTTTGGGTTTTTTGCGGGTCGTTGTGCCGTCATCAAGGTGTAGACATTGTTGACATTATTGATATACATGAGTATTCAATGATTCCACCGTTGTCCGTTGTCATCATCTTTTGTCAATCTCCCAAAGACAGCCGTTGTCTGTTGTTATCATGTGTTGTCTATCTCTGAAGACAACCATTGCCTACAGAAAGTTGTCATCTGTTGTTCATTTTGTGTTGTCATCATCTGCTATTCATCTCTAAAAGATAACCGTTGTCTGTTTTCATCATCTGTTGTTTGTCTGTTAAGACAACCATTGTCCATAGTCATTATTTTGTTGTTGTCGTTATCCATTGTTTTTCTTTAAAGACAACCAGACAATCGTTGCCCGTTGACGTTCATTCTCTGTTGTTCATTTGTCAATGTTGTTTGCAGTGCCGAATGTGATGGTGCGTTCTGATACGGATGTTCTGAAGGGTGGTCCCCTCCTCCAACATCAGCGTTCCTGTCCTGGCGCCGTTGAGATTATGTGGGCCGATGACTCCATCATCGACATCTTCACGTCAAAGAGGTTGGAATTTATTTTAATGCTAAGGATGGAGGGCGGGAGGATGGATGGAGGTAAGGAGGGAGGAAGGAGGCGAGGATGGATGGAGGAAGGATTGATGAGGGATAGGGAGTGGGGAGGATGTAGGGAGACAAGGATGAAGGGAAGAGGGAAGGAAGAAAGGATGGAGGAAGGAAGGAGGCAATAACGGAGGGAGTGGTGGAAGGCAAGAAGAACTTTTGTGCACGTTAAAAATGTTGTGCAAATAATGACGATGATGGTAACAATAACTAAGATGATAGCATGGAATGCAATAGCCAATTCAATTCAACAGAATCTTCTTCACATAAACATGAGTGGCTTTGAATATGACGAAACCTTTCTATACTGATTAAAACTCTCTTCATATCTTTCGAAAGTTGTTAATCGGTCGTTGTGTGTTTGTTGGTTGATAGGCCGCGCCATTCAGTGAAGAAGTCTGGCATCGTTCAGATGCATCAGAGTTTGAGTGAAGAAGATGATCGCGAGAAACCGTCGCACGTTCTTCTCATCGATCAACTCTTCTCATTCATTGGAAGCAATCCTGAAAAAGCCGTACGAGTTGAATTCCATCAATCATATCGATCGTTTCGTTTCGTATATCAATGGCAATAGATCGGTTCCATCATTTGTCAATATTTTTGTCGTGTGCTTGATTTATGGATAAGAAGTTGATGGAGGGTGGGTGGGAGGGAAGATGGGGGTTGATCAGTTGTGGTTGGTGGTAGAAGTGGAGGAGGTGGAGGGAGTAGACCATGTTGGAAGCTGTTGTGGGAAAATGACATTTGGTTGCGACCTTTTTCATGCACTCGCATCTGCATTTCAGCAGTACTATTGCTAGCGATGATGATGATGATGGTGACGGTGACAGCGATTGCGTCAGCGACGTCAGACATGTGAGATGAAATTCTTATACCTCTCTCAATCTCTGCACATGTCTTTTTCAGGTATCGTGTCGTAGTTTCCTGTCGGTGGCACACTTGCGATGGAAGCGCGGTCTGACGCGCACACAGGCGCTTGTCTACATGAAGGAATTGTTGACAGCCGCTAACCAAGTCGGAGGGGCAACTCATCTCGTCGCGGCTGTTACAACTGTTCTACAACACGGACCAAGGTCAGTCAGTGGCAGATTATGTTTGATTTCTATGTTTGATTAAAGATTTTCATGTCTGTTGATGGGGATTAGATTAGATCAAATTAAATTGGACTAGAATATATTGTAATCTTGAGGCTGGCATAGATTTGATTGGGTTAGAATAGGTTAGAATAAATTTGATTGGATTAGCATAGGTTAGAATAGATTAGATAGGGTTAAAATAGGTTAGAATAGATTAGATTTGATTAGATTAGATGTGCTTGTTTGTTTGTTGATGCTGCCTAAATTGGAGATTGGATGTTTGGTGATTTGATTTGCTGTTTGTTACAGACATCTTAAGTAGAATAGATTTTACATGTTTATATTTGTTAATGTTGATTACATCGGACATTAGTCGGCTTGGACGTGAATTTACTTCCATTGCTTCTTGTTGGGTTGGCGTAAAATACTGTTTAATTCTGTTTAATTTACGTAGCGCCTGCCCAACTCCACCCACTCACTCGTATCTTGGTGACCGTTGTCTGTTTATGTTGGTTGTGTGGTGTTGTGTAGGGTGGATGAGTTGCAGTGTGGTGGCATGGTGCTGCAGGTGAGAGAGGCGTTTGCTGAGACGATGCTTTCTGTCGTCCAACTCGCCGCTGAGTTTCCCATCGCGTGCTGCAACAGCATCGGACTCATCTGTATCATACCATATACAAGGTAAGCACCTTGCGAGTCCTCTCTCCAATGTCGACTCGCACAAGGTGAGCACGCAACTCTAAAAAATTAGCTCACACAATGTAAACACGCAACTCTCCCATGTGAGCATGCAAAGGTGAGCATTCGACTCTCCAACCTTACCTCGCATGAGGTAAATATTTGACTCTCCAAAATAAACTAGCCTTAGGCATAGGCGTACGAGGCGGGGGTGCAGGGGGGGCAATTGCCCCCCCAAATTCGGGCAAGTTTGGTGGTTTTTTCGGGCAAAAAGTCGCGGACGACAAAAAAAAAAGTCAAGTTTCGGGCAAGTCTGGTTTTTCGGGCAAAAAAATCGCGGACGACTAAAAAAAAAAAGGTCGTCAAGTTTCGGGCAAGTCTGGTTTTTCGGGCAGAAAAATCGCGGACGACTAAAAAAAAAAAAAAAAAAAGGTCGTCAAGTTTCGGGCAAATCTGGTTTTTCGGGCAAAAATAGTCGTGGACGACCAACTTTTTGGCCGGATAAATTTTTTGGGCAGAAGTTCAATCTTTGCCCCCCCCCCACTTCTGAAACCTCCCGTACGCCTATGGCCTTAGGTTTAAGTTATAGTTCGAGTCTCCGGCATTAACTCGTACGAGGTTACCATTTGACTTGCCAATGTTTACTCAAGCGAAGTAAACGTTCGACTCGCCATTGTTAACTCGCTCGAGGTGAGCGTTCGACTCACCAGTGTTTACTTGCACCATTTCTAGAGTCTTCGCCTCTAGAGCTATTTTTATTATTACAATTGTAATCATCGGGCAATGATACAGTGCCATTCAGAGAGCAAGAAATTCATTTATGTTGATGTCAAACATATCCATATAACCATTTGTCACAACGGTCCTAAACATTCCTACCCTTAAATGCTACATTCTGAGTGATTCTGAGTTGTCTGTTGCACGTGGTTGTTGTTGTGTAGGGCTGAGGAGCGTTGTCTTGTCCGTTCTGGTCTTGTTCATCTTCTCGATAAGTTGTGTAGTCTGACGAATTCACGCAGTGGATCATCGTCATGCGAGTCAGTTGTGAGTGGATCATCGGACGTTCAGTCGATCCATCAGAAGGTGTCTGCGATGGCATGGGCCGCATTTCAAGTCTTATCCAACAGATGCGTCATGTGGGAAACGGACGATGGTCAGTTTACGAGCAGTCGCTCTTCCACTTCAACTACTCATTCATTCTTTTTACCATTCTTCATCTTCTTCTAAGTTCTCATCTTCCCTCTCCTCCTTGTTCTCTTACTTCTCCTACTCCTCTTCCTTGTTCTCTTACTTCTCCTACTCCTCTTCCTTGTTCTCTTACTTCTCCTACTCCTCCTTCTCCTCTGACAACCTGCTTCTCATCACTTGATTGAATGGATTGATCAATCAATCAATTCTTTGATTGATTGTTGATTTGTGTCGTGTGTGTGCGTAGGAACAACACTCGATGAATTCGAGCATTCTGGTCTCGCAAGACAAGTGTCGACATTGCTTTCCAATCATCTCGCTCATGCAACGGACGGACGAGGCAACGAAGCCGCGAGCAACGAAGCTTTGCAAGAAGTTCTCAGTCTTCTCAACAGCCTCTCAAGGTCTCTCGTTCATTCTTACAAACGTCAGCTACTCTGCTTCTTTTTAAATCATATCATGTGGATTTATTTGTAATCTATTCAAATCTAATATAGAAATCTAATATAGAAATCTGTGTTGAAGCATTTTTAGCATTTGCAGGAGCTCTGTTGCTCCACCCTGAGCGTCCAGCGCCGTGGCTCTCTTCGCTCTTCTAAGCAGGCTGAGCTTCTTGTCCCCCGGTCACGCACTTCTATTGCGCAGCGCCGTTCCTTTTCTGTTATTGGCCCTGCAACCTGGAATGGGCTCCCTGTGGAACTACGTCTAATACCTCGAGCATTTGAGACTACGTTCTACTCTGCCCTTAAGACTGTTCTCTTTAGCCGTGGTTGGGTCGGGAGCGCTTCTGAGTAGATATTCTTGAAGAGGCGCTATATAAATGTCTGAAATGAAATGAATGAATGAATGAATATTAGCAAATTCTAAATTGCAGAGCAGATAAAAAACAGCAGACAAAAACAGCAGAATGATGAGGAGAACTAGACTGTGGTGTACGGTAAAGATGAGAAGTCCTGAATTTTAGGATCTGAACAAAGTGATGGATGCTTTAGCTCCTTTTCTGTGTTTTAATCTGATTGTGTTGTTGTTTTCTGTAGAAGTAAGATGGGTCAGGCGATTCTCAGCCAGCCAGCGTGCGTCTCAAAGCTTCTATCGTTGCTCTTAGATCAGAGGTTGGTGGGTCATGTCGTTGTCTTGTATCCATAATTTAAATAGAACATAATATGCTAAGATATTAAAATGCAAATTGTATTATATTGTGTGGTGTATCTATAAATTTATAAGGTGCCTCTCAGTGCACACCATTGAATTTTTCTCTTAAGTTGAAGAAACGATTTTGTGTCATACTCTTGAAAGTGGACATTTCTGCAGATATCCTAATTAATTCCTTTGTGTATCATCTCAGACATTTCTTCAGATATCCTAATTACTTTCTTTGTATATCATTTAAGATAGTTCTGCAGATATCCTAATTAATTCATTTGTATATCATTTAAGATATTTTTTCAGAGATCCCAATTAATTCTTTTTTGTATCATCTCAGATATTTCTGCAGACATCCTAATTAATTCCTACGTATATCATTTCAGATATTTCTGCAGATATCCTCATTAATTCCTTCGTATTATCTCAGATATTTCTCCAGAGATATCCTAATTAATCGTTGTTTTTCCGATTTCTTCAAAGGCCATCTCCAAAGTTGGTGCTCATCATTCTGCAGTTGTGTCGCGTGTCTCTTCCGTTGATGAGCGTCGATGAATGTGAGAAGGTGGAGTTACCCGCGTGGGGTCAAGATCTTCTCCAGACCAGTCATGACGTCAACAAATCCGTCCGCATCGTCTCGCTTCTGCTCGCAAAGCTCGGAGACTTCCTCGTTCCAGGTCGGAGGAGCGGGTTTTCCACTTTCCCTCATACATACATATGTACATGTATATGCATTGAATAGTAAAAGGAGGAAGAATAGAGAGCAAGTGATGGTGGTGGTGATGATTATGATGATCACCATCACCATCATCATGGTGTGTATGTGTTGAGCAGTGATGATGATGATGATAAATACACACACCATCATCATCATCCTCATCATCATCCTCATCATGATGATGACGACGATGATGATGGTGGTGTGTGTGTTTGTGTTGAGCAGGTAGTCAGTCAACGATCTCGAGCCATCGTGAGTCAATGGACCGTAGCGTTGGATCGCGTTCATCGACTGGAAAGCAACCGTTGCAGGATCCCGACATCCAAGATGGACGTCTTTCTGTCTTCATCCACAAACGAGACGAACAGTCGTCGCATGAAGTCATCCAGCCTCTCATCAGGTCTTATTAGTATTATTATCGTTATTATTTTTATTATTGTTATTATTATTTTATTATTATTGATTTGTTATTAGTATTATTGTTATTATTGATTTGTTATTATTTTTATTATTTAGTACTATTGTGCGTTTATTAAAAACTGCTATCTGAATATAACCAATCATCGATGGATGGCTCTGAGTAATTGAGAGTAGAGAACTTGAGTCTCAAAGTCTCTTATGCGGAGTAGAAATCTCAAACTGGTACCTTCCAGATTCCATGGTAGTTTTAATAATAGGGAAAACTACTTTTAGCAGTATTTTAAATATACTTCCGTAGTGTTTGTGATAGTAGTAAGTAAGTGTGTTCGTTGTCAACCAATTTAATTGCCCTTCAATGTGCAAACTTCTACCGGGTAATAAGTGCTATTAAAAAGGTCTCTAACATTCCCAAGTAAGAAATTTTCTACTGTCGGCCGACTGAGTATGCAGAATGACATCATTTGTAATTACAAATTTTTTTGAAATTTGACCATTGTACGTAAATATGAATTGCCTTTAAGACTGTAAAGTTTCATTTAAAAATTCGTATGTTTGGCCAAGATATGGGCTAAAAACCATAGGGGATTACTTTATTTTGCCGCACCCTGTACATATCAACAAGGAGTGCATTATTAGCAATTGTAGTTAAGAAAAGCAATTCTTATAATCACTATAGAACTTTCTATCTTCTTCAAACGAATTGTTTACTCATAATTGTCAGGATGTTGTTTCTTTAGTGTGGACACGCAGTTGCTACGGTTACCAGGTGGATCGAACATGGAGAAAGTCGTGAGGATGGATCGTGAGATGACGAAGGTATTGCTATCTAATCTCATATCTAATCTAATCTCTAATCTCATCTCTAATCTAATCTCTAATCTAATCTAATCTCTAATCTAATCTCTAATTTAATCTCTAATTTCACTCTAATCTAATCTCGCTCTAATCTCTAATCTAATCTCTAATTTCACTCTAATCTAATCTCGCTCTAATCTCTAATCTAATCTCTAATTTCACTCTAATCTAATCTCGCTCTAATCTCTAATCTAATCTCTAATTTCACTCTAATCTAATCTCTAATCTAATCTCTAATTTCACTCTAATCTAATCTCGCTCTAATCTCTAATCTAATCTCTAATTTCACTCTAATCTAATCTCGCTCTAATCTCTAATCTAATCTCTAATCTCGCTCTTATCTGCCTTGAGAAAATTATCATGGATGCAGTCTTTGTGTATAAGTTTGTATCAGTTACAACGCTTTGTTAATGTTGTCATTCATTTATTATTGCTGCTATCATTATTATTACTATTGTCATTTTTATTATTGTTATTATTAATATTTAGACCATGTAGACCTAGTTGGATTCCATTTCGTGGTACATAGAAGCCAGTTAGTTGATCGCTTGCCTAGTAACACGAAGAGTGTGGGTTTGAGCCTCCTCCCTTCAAATCCCTTACTCGCAACGCTCTCGTTGTTTGTTGAGTGCATGTGTACTTAATACGTTGTTCGTGTACTTATATGTTTTGTTGTTGTTGTCGAATGCGTTGTTAGACGGGGAAGGCAGAAGCAACGACGGAGGACGCGTTGTCGAGCGTGCGTAAGGCAACGAAGTGGGCGCAGATGGGGCTCGTTGTCAGCACCGGTCCACCGACAGACAACGCGTCTGTCAGTGACAACAGTTCGTTGTCGGATAAGAAGAAGACGGCAAGTGAAGTCGTCTGCAGAGAAAAGAACGTCGACCTCGCAAAGTAATCATGACTCGTGTCATCAATCACGACTCATGTCATCAATCACGACTCATGTCATCAATCGCGACTCATGTCATCAATCACGACTCATGTCATCAATCACGACTCATGTCAGCAATCACGACTCATGTCAGCAATCACGACTCATGTCATCAATCACGACTCATGTCGGCAATCACGACTCATGTCATCAATCACGACTCATGTCATCAATTATGACTCATGTCATCCATTGCGACTCATGTCATCAATTACACTGCGTTACATTGCATTACATGTTGGTGTGGGGGTTACTTTACAGGTTGGACGATGGCTGTTAGTGGAGACTTGTTAAGATTGGGGATTGCACTGCCTTGTTCACATACATGCAGACAAACATACGTACATGCATACATGTCATGCACACACACATGCACATGCGCAGTTGAGTACATATTGCATACATATATTACCATGCAGATTGTGTGACCCACATAATTTATAGGATCCATGTTTGGGACTCACACATGGAACCAACGGTCCAGCACATGGGACTCATACGTGTGACCAACAAATGGTTCTCTCGTATGGGACCCACACAGGGACCAAAACACAGGACCCACATATGGTAACAACAATTGGGACCAACACATGAGACCTATGTTCTTATGTGAGTCTTTTAGATAACCCACTTGCGTTCAATCACGTATTTAAGATTCATTTATTGGATTATTTTCAAGTTTCTTTGTTTTAAATGTTTTCTATACCTGGCTTCTATTTATAGATTGGGTTTGTTTGCTGTTCTAATTATAGAACGGACGCTGTACGGCCATTCATAAGCAGCCACGTGGCTAACAGTATGGCTGCTGAGGTGATTGCTCTTCTGCACAGTCTGCTCGTCGCGGCCGAGACTCAGGCGGCAGACACCTGGAGAGTGGCTATGGACAAGGTAGGTGGTAGATGGCGAATGGAAGAAGGGAGGGAGGAGGAAAGGAAGGAGGGAGAGAGGGAATGAGGAGGGAGGGAGGAAGGTGGAGGGATGGAGGGAGGGAGTATGTTGTTGGATTTGTAGTGGGAGAGAATTTACAAGTTCTGCTAGACTCTAGAGCAATTTGTCACTCTGTGGTGAGCTCCAAATAATGACAATGACAATATTAATAATGATAAAAATAATGATAAAAATGGTAAAGATAGTAATAACAACAGTAATTATTATTATTATTATTATTATTATTATTATGACTATTATTATTATTATCATCAGAGAGAGTGAGACAGAGAAATAAAGAGGGAAAGAGGAGAGCAATAAAGACACAGAGAGATAGAGACAGACAGACAGACAGACAGACAGAGAGGCAAAGACAGAGACAAAGACAGATGTATGATTGTCTTTATCTTGTGTTCTTCTATATTATTGTCAAGGTGATCTCAAAGACGTTGGATTCTCTTCCGGATCTCTTGTCTTCTCTCGACGACATCGCATCTCCATCTCAATCAAACAAAGAGCAACTCATGTATTCCGCAAAACTCATCAACGCTACGTTGGCCGCTTGCGGAGGTTTCACCGAAATGATTCGACCTGGATGTAACGTTGAGGTCAGCAAAAAACAATTCTATTCATATCTAATTATTCTAGGTCAGCTAAACTATTCTACTCAACTCTAAATGTATATTCATTCATTCATTATATAACAGCTAAGCAATTCTATTCATTCTTAGCATCGGCATGTAAGAGTGAGGGGCCAGTCCTCTCCCTCGCTGTCTTATCTTCCCACCGACAGTGTATGGTCGGTGTACTCATCATATGTAGACTAGTTGGACAGGGGCGTCAGTGGAGCAGATTTATATATATATATATTGTATATATTATATATAGATATATTTTATATATTTATATTGTATATATACACACAAATGTATTTATATTAAATATAGAATGCTTCGTTTCTTTTCCATCAGATTCTTGGCGATGGTCGTCTCGTTGGTTCCGCTACGGTTTCCAGTTTATCGGAGCAGACGAGTCTTGCGACCGTCTCGTTAGAACCACCGACGACGGATCAGTTCCAACCATCCAGATATTCCGACAGCGTTCAGGTTCCCATTGCACGTCTCAAGCCACCACAGAACCAGGTGACAAGTGACAACCTTGTTTTTAACGCTATTTTATTTGAATTAGCTCAAGCATATGATGCAACTTTGTTAGTAAACACTAAGTAAAATGGTGAAATAGTGATCTGAATTAGTGCGGAGACAGCTTAATGAATATCAAACGAAAATAAAATTAAAGAAAATAATTACAGACAGTAAATAAATGAATAATATGGTCACATGAAAAGAAAAAGCGGAGAAAAAAAGGCGAGTTAACAAATAAGAAAAGGAAAAAGCAGGATTATTCTGTGAAAATTTAAAATGAAAAGGCAAAGAGGGTTGTTTTAATAGTTGTGATGACAGTAATAATTGATGTGTGGTTCTGTAAAAATGCTTTTTTATTATTATATTATTATTATTAAATAAACTTGTAACGTGCGTTTAACAGCGTCTGCCTCTCGGCAAAATGACGATAACAGATTCGATGGTGAGTTCCGTGAAGAACCTCCTCACCCCTTCGTCCTCCTCATCCTCATCATCTTCTTCATCCTCATCCACTGGATCCTCCTCCTCCTCCTCTCCTCCGCTCTTCCAACTTCTTCCGATCTTTGGAACGGACGCTGGATCCATCGCAAATCAGATCTGTCGAGTCGTCGCTGAAATCAAAACACGGTTTGTCATCGTCCAATTGAACAGTCTCCTTGATTTAAACGCCGCTGCTCTGTAGAAATATATTCGAATACAATACGTTACGACACATACTTTATTGCTTTGTATTGTATTGTATTGCATTGTATTGTATTGTATTGTATTGTGTATAGAAATTTATGGATTGCCTCTCACAGTGCACACCAACCAAAGGCGCTCACGGTGTGGAAAACCGAGAGAAAAGAAAGTAGCTTTGAGACAGCCATGAAGATGTGTTTTGAATAGCAGTCTTTAAAAGTGAAGAACATAATTTATCAATGGAAAGAGTTGAAGGTATCTGGTCTAGTTCCGTCCCTAGAAATAGTTCCCTTACTTTGTAGCAGTTCCCTTCCTGAGTGCTTGCGAGCACCCCGCCCTCGTATCAAGACTATGGGTTCAATCGTTCATTGACGAGTAGACGCTTCGAGCATGTCTTTATCTCTCACTATCACTTGATTTATGCTTGATCATTAGATAGTAGTGTTTTCATAACTACATAAATCTTATATTATCATCATTATTAATGATAGTAATGAATAGATGTTGTATATGTGTGTGTGTTTACTTTTTCAGTGCATGTAAAGTTCTGTCGTTCTATCTTCACGATACATCGTTTGCGAGAGCTTTCATTCAGAACTCCACTGTTTGCATTGAGAACCTGAAACAGTTGGCCAATGAATGCAGCGCAGGTAAAAAACGAAACGAAGATGGGATAAACCCATGCTTTGATGAACATCAGTTCTGAAATAAAGTCCTACTTTTAGCTGCAATTGTATAAAAATCTACCACATGTTTTTATGCATACATTGCTGTGTCTTTATCATTTTAATTTACTTCGTTTATTGTATTAGATAAGTTTTTGCGCTGGTTACGAGTGGACACCATGACCAAGTATTGCTTGAAGACATATTGTGTTATGTTAGATATTAAAACATTGTTGGATTATTTGTTGATGAATAGATAGTTTGACCCTGTTAGTGAAATCTTATGTTCCTTTGTGTCTACCGATTGTACCAAGAATGTCTACATCGTTTGCTCCATGTATTATCGTGATAAATGATCTTTATTTATAAAATAAACTGATAACTGTTTTTTAAATTGCTTATCAATCTTAGGCTGCACAAGATGAGAAAATTACTAAAAACTGTGAGAACATAGACTGAATTGAATGTAATGTGTATGGTTTTTGCATTTGATTGAAGGCGAACGAATGCCGGTGACAGAGGTGAAGTGTGAGAAACTACGTCTGCTGTACATCGACTGCGCTAAACCACCGCCACCACCGAGTAAAACCATCGCGAAACCGGTAAGACCACTTTGAGATGATCGTATTGGTGGTCGCTAGTTGTAATCTTTTATCATCGTGGCACATGTTAGAATTGTAGTGTCGCCTCTAACACTCGTTTTAATATGGTTCGATATTTCTTTCTACCACTTGCTTGTCTATTTTGACATTTTCACATTTTAGATATTTGCTTTTTAGAATTTATAATAAGGAATTTTACTGTTGTTCACTTCTACTGCTACGTGTGTTGTTCATTGAATTTCTTTATTGTGCATTTAATTTCTTTATTGTGCATTTAATTTCTTTATCATTTAATTTCTTTATCATTTAATTTCTTTATCATTTAATTTCTTTATCATTTAATTTCTTTATCATTTAATTTCTTTATCACTTAATTTCTTTGTCATTGAATTTCTTTATCGTTGAATTTCTTTATCATTGAATTTCTTTATCATTGATTTTCTTTATCATTTAATTTCTTTATAATTGAATTCCTTTATTATTTAGATTGCACCAACAAACTTCTTTGCGTATATTGACTGTATAGGTGAAGGAATTCTGTTGGAGTCCTTCGACCGTTTATCCTCCCGTTCGTTCTTGTCTCTTCTCTTCCGCTTTCACTGACGTCATCTTTCTCGGTGATCCAAGTTCACCAAACAATCTGCCGCGTGGAACGTTGGTCTACACAACACAACCAGTTCCACACCAGGTAACATGCATCCCATTGTATCTGTGTATGTGTGTGTGTCTTCTTGCATGTGTGACTGTGTATGTGTGTATGTATGTATTGTATTGTATCTGACCATTTGTAAAGCGCTTCTCGCAGCAAGAGCCTTTCAGAAGCGCTCCCAGTGCGTTCAACCCGGAGAAAAAAGGCAAGTTTTCAGACGAGAGAAAGATGAGGATACACTACTATTAGTATACGTGTGTGTAATATGACTTGTGTGCATGCATTTCTGTTTGCATAAATATGTGATTAGGAATTTATGTATTCCTTTTAATGAGACTCTCCTTCTGACCATCCTGAGATCAGTGCAAGTAATAATAACAGTTTCCACTGTGTGTGTGAATGGTGCTCAAATAACTGGAAAAAGTCGCCACTGTCAGCCCTCACATGCACCTAGCACCATTTCTGCATTAAACTTAAGGCGTAAAAAAAAAAGTGTTGTGTTTCCGGTAACGCGACCGACCCATTTTTACGGCCGCGACCCAAATATTTTTGTAAAAAAATTTTATTAAAAAAATTTTTTTTCCCAAAAAATTTTTTTTTTCACAATTTTTTTAAATTTTGTTTTTCAAAAAATCTTTTTTTTACATTTGTATTGACATAACATAAGAGACGTCAACAAAATGAAATTAATAGGACTGTTTCTAGAGCTGTTTTAGGTGCAGACAGTCGGGGAAATAGGCAGTTTATACTTGCTTAGAACACGTACTTTGTTTCAGCGTGCAAAAAAGACTAGTGGGGTATACTTTTTCGGATAGTCACTGCATAAAAATATTTTACAAAATAAAAATATTTTCCGACCTACCTACCCAATTTTTTTTAGCTCTGTTACCGGAAACACAGCATTTTTTTTTTTAGGCCTAACCTGATTGTTTATCTGATACGTTGTCAGCCACAGAAAACCAACGTGGTCATGTCTGGTGTTGTTAGACACTGTTGTGGATGTGTGTGTGTTTCTGTGCAGACATCGTCGTTCTATTGGGAGGTGGAGGTCGTTTCTTTCGGTGATTCGTTGGATGATAGCGCTCCGATCTTCTCGTTTGGATTCATGCCGATCGTTGAGAAGAAAGATGGATCGTGGACGAATCCTGTTGGATCGTGTCTCTTCCACAAGTATTAATTATCATTTCAATCTGTGTGCTTATACGCTATAATATGCTATGCAATGCAGATTATCCTCCTTATACTGTATCATATTTTATGCAGAAAATATTTTGTGTTGTTTATTTTGTGTTGTTTAATTTTTGTGTTGTTTAATTTTTGTGTTTTTGTTGTTTGTGTTGTTTACTGTTTGTGCTGTTTATTTTTTAGTTTTTGTGTTGTTTATTTTGTGTTGTTTACTGTTTGTGTTGTTTATCTTGTGCGTTGTTTATCATATTTGTGTTTGTTAGCAACGGTCGTGTTGTGCATTACAACGGAGCGAGTCTGCTGCAATGGCGAAGTGTTCGACTTGAGATAACGTTGAACGTTGGTGATGTAGCTGGGATCGGATGGGAGAGACATGGTGACAGTCCACCGTCGCAGAACCAGGTTGCTAAGGGTCTCGTCTATTTCACGCACAATGGCCAACGACTTGGACCAACCGTTGATGAGGTCGCAGGGTCAATGTGGCCAGTTGTACATATCCAGAAAAAGGTCTGATTTGTAATTATCGTGGTCATCTAGTGATGTATTTAATTATTATTAGTTTTATTCCGGTGGGATTGTAAACAACTGACGACCTTTTTAGCATAAATCATTTACGTCAAAAAGACAGAAAAATTTTAAGAATTTGATTAGAATTATTTTCCGTAGAATTATTTTCATGGTTGGCAGACTGACAGAATCTTGTAAAAGATTTATCGAAAAACAGAAATGTTTAAACTATGTCGACATTTTCTACAATTCTAACTCAATGAATGTAATATGTCTTGACATGCCTTTTATAATATTTAGGGTGAACTGAGAGACCAGTTAGTTAGTTCAAAGCTCTCGGCCATAATACAGCTCTTCAACACAGTATCATTTAGAGGCTCCTTCATTATGCATTGGGAGTGCTTCTGACTGGTTCACCGCTACAAGAGACGGTTTACAAATGCCCAGATACGATACATTACAATACAACCATTTAATTGTCTGATTTCATTGTTTGTCAACAGAACATGCGTATTCGTGCGAACTTTGGCAGCAGTTCATTCGCGTACGCTGAGGGTCGTAACGGTCACAACTCGGCCGATCACATCCACGATCTCGTTCGAGAAATTCGAGACACGTTCATCGCTCTGCCGTTCCACATCAGCAGCGACAGTGACAGCGAGGGTCCTGCATCGGTGATCAACCAGGTGACGACCTCAGAGGCTGTGGCCGCGACACCAAGGACACCACCTGGACCACCGTGTCGCACGGCTGCGACACCAAAGGCGCTCAAAGGTCAGGGAGGGGTCAGACTGCTGGCAGAAGGAAAAGGGGAAATTAACGTATTGCAATTTTTATTATTATTAGTTTTATTATTACTTGTTTTTGTTGTAGTAGTAGTGGTGTAGTTAAAGTAGCAATGGTAGTAATAGTAGTAGTTTCCTCCCACCGTTCACTTCGTTCATCCAACAGATTTGACCTCTTGGTTCCTTGCTCTAGAACTGCTCTGACTCAGTCTCGATCATTTGTCTCAATTGGTCATTCTCTCTCGAATACACTTTCTTATTCTATTCGCTCTACAATTCTGTCTGGCAGTCTCTCTTCTTCCTTCTCTCTTCTCAAAACTTGCGCAGTTTCACCAACTGCTGAAGGCTTTTTTTGCTTGACTTGGCCGGAGGTGCCTCTGAGTAGGAGGAGGGGCGCTATATAAATTCTGATTGATTGATTGATTAATTGATTGATTGAATACAATGCAATGAATCTGATTGTTGCAGAGTACAATGATTGATTGATTGATTGATTGATTGATTGATTGATTGAATACGATGCAATTAATCTGGTTGTTGCAGAGTACAATGCCGATGCGTCATCGCAATACAAACTGTCGATGAGTTACAGCAATCTAACGCGTTCCGGTCCAGACGGTCGCACGCAGCAGGCGAACATCGACGACGAATCGGATGTGGATGAGAAAGAGGAAAGCGAACCAACGGAGGATAACTACGCGCTGTTGGTGAAGGCGTGGGAGCAGAAAGTCTTTCCAGTCATCAGACGAAGGTTTCGAAATGAAGCGGAGAGAAAGGACGGACTGGAGCAGATCAAGGGAGCGCTTCAGTTAGGTCGGTGGTCGTTGTTGTGCTCTTTGGGATTGTAAAGATTGTGTTAGCATGACATAGGAGACAGGAGGAGGAGGAGGAGAATGAGGAGGAGAAAGAGGAGAAGGAGACGGAGGAAAAGACAGAGAAGGAGACGGAGGAAAAGGAGGAGAAGGAAGAGGAGGAGAAGGAGACGAGAAGGAGGAGGAGGAGGAGGAAGAGGAGAAGGAGGAGGAAGAGGAGAAGGAGGAGGAGGAGAGAGAGAGCATCTCTTGTGGTTAATCTTGCTCACTGAGCTCATTGGACAGTTAATAAGTACTAATAAATGTTTATTTACAATATAACGCTGCTATGGCTCTACATAAATGTCCATTTACACTTACGAAGTGTGATCACGCTTTCTTCAATGTAGGCATGACGGACATTGCGCGTCAGACGGTGGAGTTCCTGTACGAGGAGAACGGAGGAATGCCACGCGATCTTCACCTTCCGACGATGGAAGACATCAAAGATGAATTGGCGAAATTCACCATCGACCGACTTCACAAAGGAACCGTCGTCGTCATCAAGACGCTGGCACAACAGACGTCGACGTCCGGAACTATTCTGCTGCCGAAGTTCGCTGTACGCAGTATGCTCAAGACGTTTGGACTGATGGGAGTTGTACTTGATGTCGACCAGGTGAGATGATGATGGATGGAACGCTTTGCAAGATCGTTGGCTAAGCATTGGTTTGTTTATTTCGGTTGGAACTTGAAGAGATGTTGGTCGTAGTTGGACTTGAATTATTCGTCTTGTCTAACTAACCTAAATGAGTTTTTCATAGTTTTAGTTCAACTGTTTTCATTAAGACTGTCCCGAATATTCACTTTGTATTCACTTCAGCACCGAATAGCGGGCTATGTAGTTATTCGGTATTCGGTCGAAAAATAGCAGTTGGGTTGAATACGAATAGTGGTCATGTGACTTCTGTTTCTGCAAATGCAAAGTCTGCTATATAGCGAGTGGACTGGAGGATGCAAAAATAACATCATGAAGTTAACTGTTTACTTTTAGTTTGTGTATTAAATTTGCTGAACTGAAAGTCTTGCTTACATTTAAAATTTTGAATGTTGTTGATAGACCTGTTTTGTTCACTATTCATATTCTGCTGAATAGTTGTCCAAATTATTTTTGTATTCAGATGAATAGTAATAATCACCTCTCTGCAAGTTATTTAATGTAATATAAATTAATATTAGTTTAATATAATACATTAATTATTTATCTGACAAATTAATACCAACTAAATCTGTGGAGATAGTCTTGTTCTGCTTTTCCTGGTTTTGCTTTAATATTGTCGTTGCCATGGTTGCATTGTTATGTGTGTTGCTAGGCAACGGAGCTGGTTGAGATAGAGACGTATCTGAGGAGTGAGGGTATCCTCGTGCGATACTGGTATCCATTGGAGATGCTCGAGAGACCAGCGCCAGGATACAGGAAATCATCGTTCATTGTTGGACGACATAAGACGCTTGATGTCTCAAACATCGACATTCACAAGTACGTCTTCATCTAATCATCATCAATCTAATCATTATTAATCTAATCATCAGTAATCTAATCATCATTAATCTAATCATCGTTAATCTAATCATCGTTAATCTAATCATCGTTAATCTAATCATCGTTAATCTAATCATCGTTAATCTAATCATCGTTAATCTAATCATCATTAATCTAATCATCATTAATCTAATCATCATCAATCTTTTTTCTTCATACTCCTAATTCTCTTCTTTTATTCTTTCTCTTCATCTTCCTCCACATCCTGCTTCTTTTTCTCTTCCTCCTCCTCTTACTTCACTGCCTCCTTCTTCTCCTTCTCTTCACGTTCCTCTTCTTCCTCCTCCTCTTCTTCTTCAATTGTATTCTGATTTCTTTTGCCATTTCATTTGAAGCAACCATTGTCTAATGTCTTTTGTCTTGCAGATTATATATTATAATGGCTTGCTAGAGAATTGATTGTATTATATTGATTTACATCATATAGGAAAAGGATCAACAGGAGCTTATTTATATATCAGAATGAATAGCAGACACTAGCCAGGTTCTAAATCCTTTGTCTAATGATGGTAGAAGAGAAAAGATCTCTGCTGGACACAATAAAGATAAGACAAAAGAATTGGGTGGAACATTTGCTAAGAGGTGACTCACTGCAGAAAGAAATAATTGAAGGAAGATTGGAGGGAAAGCATTGCAGAGGAAGGCCTAGACAAAAACTGCTGGACGGAATGATGGAAGAGGGATACAGAGAACTGAAGGACATGGCACAACAGCGTGAAAAGTGGAAACATTGGACGTTTGGACCTGCCACTTGACAGAGAACGTAAAGAAGAAGGAAAAGGATCAACAGGAGCTTATTTATATATCAGAATGAATAGCAGACACTAGCCAGGTTCTAAATCCTTTGTCTTCATGTTATTGTCTTGTAGAGAGCTGTTAAAGACGGAATCTCTATTGTCTCGCATGTTCTGCCGCTCCGCTCTGCTGGAGTTGATCAACCAATGTAACAGTCCAGCAATGTCTTCGCTCTGCTGCTCATCATCGCTCGGCTCAGCTGCTGCTAGCGCGGCTCTGCTTCAGGAGCTCGACGTAAAGAACCTCCAGTTGCTCTCGAACGAGCTGCTCACTCCGCCCGAGTCGCACGGCTCAATTGCGACTTCGTCTCTGCAGACGGCGCGCTCGGTCGAGCGACTCTGCTCGCTGTGCTCACTGTCGCTCGCTGATACGTTCTACGAAGATGCGAGCGGGAGGCTGAAGGAGGAGCTGCGAGTGTCGATTGTTAGAGCAGCCAATCAGGGAGAGGATTATGTACTGGAGCTGACCAATCAGATCTGCGTTTGCCTACAGGTGGGTGTGGCTTGTTCATCAATTTATTTTGGTATGGATGTAAAGTGGATTTTTTTATTGTTGTTGATCAGTTTTAGAGATAGCTTTCTTCAAGGGAATTCAACAGCGCAAATTAAGCAAGCATATAATATGTTGTTCAATAGCGGTCTCGTTGGTGTTTGAGAGGGGGTTACTTAAGTAAAGTGGGACCTGTCTGGGAGACAGACAGACAGAGAGAGAGAGGCCTTTGAAAGATGTCATGTTAAGTGATTGTCAAATGGTGTGATCACCTATTTATATGGCACCTCATCAGAGTCGTCACTCACCCTCCCCTACAGCATCACCCTCCCGTATAGCATGATTCCAGGAGAGAAGAACTTTCGAGATTAGATTCAATTTTATGTTGATTATAAGATGAAGATTGGTTTGATTTGATTTGAATTGATTTGATTTGTGTTTTAATTGCAGACGGCGCCAGAGATGTTTCCGTGTGAGGAGTTTCCAGTTTCAGAGACGAAGATCTGTACTGACGTTCATTTCCCGGCGATGTCTTTCCTCGTCGTCTCATGTCGATCCGATCCAAAAGCAATCAAGAAAGAGTTAGTCTGTCTCGCAATTCTTTCTCCTCGTCCTTCGGCTATTGAATTGTCTTTGATGCTTGTTCAGTCTTTTTTCAACCTAAGAGCTTTATGATCTCAGCAGCGTTAAATATTTCGTAGTAACATTTTTGTGTGATAGGGCAGTTTTTATTTATTAGGAGCATTTTTATTTTTAAGAGCATTTATTTTATATTATGAGACTTGTTTTATTAGGCTATCTGCTCAGAAGCAATAAAAATACGACAATGGTCATTAAGAGACTATTTTTCCAGTTTACATGGTAGATGTTTTGTCTGTTTGGTGCTTATTGTTGCTGAAGAGAGACTTTGTTGTTGTTTTCATTTAGTACGTCATTGTACAAAAGTCCGTGGGCAAGAGTATTTGTGTATCGCGGTCACCGCATCAAGAAAACGGGATTGTCGAGCAAACAGGAAGTGGTCGGATATCCACGTGAGATTGGATCATGCGGAGATCCATCGGACCGTTACACTCCAGTGATTGTTCCGACTGACCTCATCCACATCCGCGTTGGAATCTCTCCTCCACCTGGAATGGTCGTCACCATTCATGGATTGCCACCACAACTCCTGCTTGCCATTGCCTACATAGAGACCCTGGTCTCTTGCCAATTCAAGTTCCACTTCACGAGGATGGATTACGATTCAAGAAGCGTCTTTCCAGCGAAGGACGACGATTCGGCGAAATCGAGCGACGCGAGAATCGGTGGAGCGTGGTGCGTGGACGCTGCGCTCATCTCATCCTCCGTCTTGTTACGCATCGTTGAACTCTTGACCGGATATCTGAGTCGCACTGACGTTCCGGCGCCAATCAAGGAGATTGTTTTCCACCTGCTTGCGCAGACGTTGCGTCTTGTCTATCAGTCGGAGGTTGGATCGCCGGGAGTTGTACCAAACCTGTCGCCTGTGTTGAGCGGATCAAAGTCTCTGTTCGCTCAACTTCAGATCGAAGTCTGTCGACTTTACGAGGAAGAGACAAAGTCGCGACAGACGGAGAAGTCGACTTCTGTCTCGAGATATTCCACTTACCTGCAGTCGCTCGTCGAACTGTGTCTTGCGATTGCCGAGGTAACCGCTCCGATTCTTTCGACTCATGTCAGTAACACCGACACGACATGCAGTCCGTCTGCCAGCTCTGACATTCTCTCACCTGACGGCAAAGGATCGACGTCAGCACTTCTCTCGTCTTCTCCGTCGAAGCGGAAGAAGATAAAAGCGAAGCGCGAGCGGGGCAGCAGTACGCCAAAGCGGGGCACCAGCCCGCGTCGCACGACGAGCGAGAGCGACAGTCCGATGAGCGCAAGTCCGCACACGAGTGCGAGCACCGGAGCGCTGATGCCGTCTCCCGTGCCGAGCAGCAGCGTGAGCGTGTCGAGCCTTTGTCCCGGGTCGAAACCGGAGGAGCAGCTGTGGTTCCACCGAGCGCTGACCATGTCCCAGATCCTGCGCTTCCTCGTTCGGTCTGACCCGGTCGGTCAGTCGGTGACGATGGACGCTGTGGCCGACGCTTCGGTCGTGTTGACCGACTGCACGGTGCACAGTCGTCTGCTCGTCGTTTCAAACGTACCAACGACGATGAACGCACGCTACATTCGTACGTCGCTCTGCAAAGCGGTGGCGTCATCTGGTGGGTTGTTCTTGGAAGACCTCTACCTGCCAGTCGAAGATCGACCCAAGGGGGGCCACCACGCTCCAGTCGCCCCCCCACAGAAGGTTGCGACTCCTGCCGTCGTCGGTAAAGACGGGAAGGTTGAAAAGGTGGGTAAGGAGGAATGCCTTAAAGGTCACGCTGTGCTCCAACTGCGTTGTAAATCGAAACTTGAATCCGCGTTGAAATCGATCACAAAGATGAAAGTGAGCATTCTGAGCGAGCTGCTCGAGCCGCACGATTTGTCCGATCTATCGGAAGACGTCTTTACCATCTCCACCGTCAATCCAATGCTCTTCACGACAGAGCAAGGCAACGCGGCGTTCGAGAGCTACCTCCTCGAAAAGATCGTCTCCAACCGCACGACCTTCGACCTCTGTGACGCTGCGGTTGTCGCGCTCACGGAAATCTTCCACAGTTGCTTCATCGTTCTTGAGCAGAGAGTGAGCGTGTCGGATGAAAAGCATGACTCGGGATATATCTATCTGACGGCTGAGCAGATCATGATGGCTGCGGCCGCTAATCTCATGTTCACTTTCTTTGTGACGACGCGACCTCAGAAGAAATCGTTACACGAACACGTCACACACGTTCTGAGAAGATACGGCGTTCAAAAGGTCACCGATAAAGAAGAGTTAGTACACAATGTTCATTGTCAGTCTGTCTTCTGTGCGGTTTAACGCTTTACCGACAGATGGTGTGGAATATCCAATGCAATTTGCTACGCTTTAGTCGGTAAAGGGTTAAATTATTAACTGTTGTTTGTGTGATTATATGGGTTCAACTCTTTATTAGTGAGAGTTTACTAGTTCTAAGCAACGGGGTAAATCAATGTGGGCTATTTTTTTATGGATTTGTGCCTGAGATGAGTGGCCTGTGGTTGTGTCAGTGTTTGAGCGCCATCTAACAATGGTCTGTGAAATTATTATAATTTTTTATAAACAACATGTGGACATCAATATAGAATGCAGGATCGCCTCCTTGGTCTGTCAGTGTCAACTAGGCCTTGCTCCAATTTACCGACGTGATCTTTTCAGCCTGTGTCGGGTACTTAGAGTAGTCGCCCCTTACGCTCAGCACTGTCAGCAGGAGGGGGTTGTTCTCAGTGTCATTTGTCCATACCACTATCATGCAACTAAATTCTATTGATAACATAACTTGGGATGATATCAGGCGTTGTACCTTGACATGCCTTATCAATATCATTATGTGTTGTTGCTGTTGTTGATAAGGACTGATAAGAAATCATCGAAGACGTACAAGAAACCGATGAAGACAACGAAAGAGAAGACAGTTACCGGCTTTGGCAGCAAGTACGCATGTGCACCTATTTATGTAGAGCAAGTATTACAAACCAGTGTTGTATGGTCTCGACTCTTGAGACCGTGTCTTGGTCTTGAGACAGATTATTTTCTGCTTATTGTCTTCGTCTCAGTCTTTAAGTCACAGTCTCAACATTTAGAAACTATCTCAAAGTGAAAGTCTTGTTCTTTTAGAAGCTTTGATCGTAGTTCTTGCGCAATATGTCTTTAGTTCTGAACTTATTTCGCTAAAACACTGTCGTACGCCGGTGTGTTAAATGGAAAACTAATAGCTGTATACATTGCTGATAGACTATATAATAATGCATAGGTATGTTGAGAAAGTGTGAAACTTTTTTATGAGTTTCTTTTATTGTTAAATCTCAAATGAATATTAAACAATTGCTTTGTTGTTGTTTTGCAGGACGAGTTTGGCTGAGAAGAAAGCGAAAGTGAGAGAAACGCCAGAGAAGCAGATGACGAAAGAGGGAAGCGCTTCTCCAAAGACAACAACGACAACGACAACAATTGCAGCGTCGAGACTGAGCAAGGCAAGCAGAGAATTTATTATTCACTTGGCTATTTATTGCTGTGGCAATAATTATATTATATCGCCCTTTTATGAATTATTTGTATAACTCCATCAATTAAGTTATTTTTACAGCACCGTTGTATATGAATTATTTCATAGCACATTTTGTACTGTATTGCATTGTATCTGACCATTTATAAAGCGCTTCTCACAGCAAAAGGCTTTCAGAAGCACTCCCAGTGTGTGCAACCTCGAGAGAAAAGGTAGGGTTTTTAAGGCGAGAGAAAGACGAGGAAGGACTACCAGAGAGGATTACAGCACGAACGGATGGTGGTGGTCAGTCCATCTTTCTGGAATAAGCTCTTGAAGTGGCACTATATAAATTTACGATTACTGTTAAGCTGAGGTTGATGGTTGAAGTTGGTTTCGTGGTTGTGGATTTGACGACAGGATCAGCTGAAGGATGCGGATGAGAACACGTTGACACTCGATCGTTTTCTTTCGTTCGTCACCGATAAAGTGAGAGAAGATGTGAGGATCGTCTGGAGAGCGCTGTTCGCCTGCGGATTCGATCTCCAGCTATCCAGGTCTCTCGTCTCATTACTTACTTACTTATTTACTTACTTACTCACTCACTCACTCACTCACTCACTCACTTACTTACTTACTTACTGGTCATCATCACCTCTGGTGGAGGAGGAGGTCATACCTACACACCCCTTCGATCCATCTATTCATCCATTAGTTCCTTCATTCATTCATGCAATTCATTCAATCATTCATTCATTCATTCGGAAATTTATATAGCGCCCCTTCAAGAAAAAACTACTCAGAGGTGCTCTTGACTCCAGCGCACGAAAAAAGAGCAGTTTTAAGTTTATTATGGAAGGTTACATGTATACTACTGATATTAATATAATTAATCCGCATGGTGACTTCATTATGGCCTGCATTGGGGAGCGCCATGATGTCCTACCTTGTGCTAAACACATGTGCACCATAGATGATGCTACCGGTATATATTTAGTAATTAATAAATAGTTATCCTTATAAAGAGTAGCTGTACAGAAAGGACGTCATGAATGCGACTCAATATCTTCTTTGTACGGTGGTGTGTTGCAGATGCGCATGTATTGACCGCAGTCAAGCTCAGCAGATGTCGTCGCAGTGGACGCTCGAGATGGACACGAGTCTTGTCCAGCTGGTCAACCACCTTTGCCATCGCCTTTCCATCTCTCCGTTCGCCATCCATCCTCACGAGATCTACGTGGAAGAGGGAGAAGCAAACGCCGTCAGATATCGTCTGCTACAAGGTATCGATATAATAATAATAATAATAATAATAATAATATCAATACATCGATGACTTTATTTCATCAGTGGATCATCGTTCTCTATGGATGATGATGATGCAGTTTAGCCGAACGGGAGCAATATAAATGCTAATCTTGTGGATGAATCATGCTTATTCTTGTGGTGGCTGTTATTGCGTAAAATATGAAGCTAATAGTAATTATAAGTCATCATCATGAGCCTCAGACTTCTGTCGTTCATCTGTATACAGACTGAACGTCTTGTCCCTCGCCCCCAGACCTCCACAAAGCAACGTTGAGCTTTCTGCTGGAGTTGACTTCCTGTGGCACTTCGCCTATACTGCCTCCAGGGATCAATCCACCATGTCCTCCTCTAGCCTTAAGACTGAAGTTAACTGAGGTTGAGTTGGGAGCACTTCTGAGTAGATAGTCTTGAAAACAAAAAAGATGAACATTATTATTATCATATAATTATGAATCTGATTTTCTCCTCCTCAGAGGTTCCGGTCGAAAGCATTCGTCTTCGTTTTGCGTTGATCCAATCGTTGAACGAAACGCTGTCGACCTTCTTCCTTCCGCTCGTTGACCTCCGACCTTCGCTCGGTCGACTCCTTCCGCTGAGCATCGCGTCGCTCGTCTCCAACGCTCGCGGACTCGTCTTCTACGACACGACGATGGAATTCGTCAACGAGATCCTCAACAGCACGGCGCTGCGAAAGGCCGATCAACCGGCTCCAGAGGTCGTTCTTAATCCACTCGATAGCATCCAACTCCAATGTGAGATGATGATCTTAAATTCTATGTATTGTGTTCTTAGGCAGATGATGATTTGATTTGATTAAGGAGATTGGTTGGGATAGTGTTGTGTGTCTGTTGTGCTAATCTAATCTAGTCTGATGATTTGTTTAGAGCCATTGTTGTAATGCATTCGTTTTATTGTTTTGTGCATTGGTATTATTTTGTGTATTATTATTATTATTACCATTAGTTTTATTATTATTACGGTTGTTTTAATGTTCAAGTGATGAAATTCTGGTTTGCATAGGCTGACCATGATAGACAGCACTTGGTGTTAATTATTTTTTTTTAAATAATTTTTAATTATTTTTATATTCTTATATTATTTTTATATTCTTATGCATTTGAGGTATTATTATCATTCGTTTGCACTCGGATCCTCATGAAATAAAGAGTTATTGTAATTATTATTTTTTATCCCTTGGTATTGTTCTGGAATGGCTAGTCTTTGCAGGTGGTTCTGTTATTTATTATTATTATTATTATTATTATAAAAAAATTATTATTATTATTATTAAATTATCCGAAGTAGTTCAATTCACAAAGGTATACAAGACAACGAATAGTGTATAAAAATACTATGGAATCGGTAGTCAGTCAGATAGCTGGGGCTGCTTCTCGAATGTGCCCCTGCAAGCAACAGCGTTGAATCGTTGGATGCAGATTGAAATCCGTTGGAACAGACAGCTTGACTCCTTTGGGGTCTCCAGTGATTTGAGTCAGGAGACGCCCCAAAACCTTCAGAAGCTTCAATCCGTCGAAGTTGATTGGTCCCATGGTCTCGAAAGCCAGTGGAACAAAGAGATAGGTGGCCATAAGATGATTGTACTTAACGACCTTCCTGGTAGCCGCCACTTCAATTATTATTATTATTATTATTATTATTATCCTTTAATATCTTCAAGAAAACACATCAACAACAGGAAACACACAAAAAAAACAGAAAAGCTACAGCTACAGTCACACGTCTTCCGGCCTCGGCTCAGCCAAAGTGCCAAAAATAATATTAATATTATTATTATTATTATTATTATTATTAATTATAACTATTATAAAATCTATGTAAGTTATTAAACACTATTTTCGAATGACAGGTTAGGGTTAGGTTAGGTAGCCTATTATCTATGGTGCCCGGCACTAATGTGTGTAGTGCTTCTTCAGAGGGTTTCCCTTACTCCAGTTGAAGAAGCATGATTTTTGCTGCTCTATTGACATCGGAGGATATTGTATTGTTATTGTAGCTATTATTATTAATATTTATTATGATTGTTGATCAGATGAGCCAAGACCTGCGATGGAAACGTACGTGAGTCAGGCGCTGAAGCAGTTGTCCGTTATCTCGTCCACTCAACTGTGCGTTCCACTCGCGAAAGGAGGCGATCCAATGTACGCCTTCAACGTACGTTTCGTGGGAGAGGAAGTGCAGGGAACCAGTGAGTAGTGGACAACCATCGTTGCGTTCATCACCGATATCTCTTGATCATTAGTGCACAAGGATATAGGAGGATTAATCACCGATATCTCTTGATCATTAGTCTACTCACTGATAATTATGGAGTCGTAATCTAATCTTATCTCCTATCACTTTGGCTAGATCTCTCCTTTTCTAAATCTATTCTCTTCTGAATTTCTTCATTTTGAAACTTATTTTTTTACTTATAACTGACTTTTGGAAAGCATGACTAAATTGAAAAAGCAAATAATAGCAAGATCGGCAATAATGTATTGTTGGTTGTATGTCGTGTGTGTGTGTGTGTGTGTGTGTGTGTGTGTGTGTGTGTGTGTGTGTGTGTGGCTTCAAAGGTGGATCATTCCGTCATTTCCTGTGGCATGTGGCAAAGGAGTTGGAGCATGGAAATCTCAACGTGCTCACTCCATCGCCGTCCAATCTCGGATACAAGAGCTGCGGAAAGTATCTTCTCTCGTCCGATCCTCTCACATTCTCCGAGGAGAAGATTCTCCAGTTCTGTGGTCAGGTGAGAATGGAAGCGTGATGTGATGTCATCTTTCGTCCAACATCTTTAGACATTAATTCTGTGTAATGTAGTTATGTCTGAAATGCATGAATACAGTGTTCGATAGAATGTGATGGTGAAAGTGGGTGGGTTATTGGGTGGGTGTTCGGTGAGTGGGTATAGGATGGGTGGTTTTGGGGGAGATGGATGTGGGTGGATGGGTGGGATTTAGGTTTGGATGGCTTGGCTGGGTTTGGATGGGTGGGTTTGAATGGAAGGGTGGGATTTGGGTTTGGGTTGGATAGTGGGTATTGGATGGGTGGATATTGGTGGGTGGATTTGAATGGACAGGTTGGATTTGAGTTTGTGTTGTCGGGTTTGAGTGGATAGGTGTGATTTGGGTGGGTTGCATGGGTGTTGGTGAGTGGTCAACGACAGTTGTGATGATGATGATGTTGAATAAGATGATATTGAAGCGAATGATGTAAGAAATTGCGATGATGTTGGGTGACTGTTTTCAATTCTTTGATCTCTTAGACTCCATCTTCTTGTTTTCTTGTTTTCCACCACAGCTGCTTGGAGTGGCCATTCGAGCTGGAATTCCCTTTGGCCTTGACCTTGCAACGGTCTTTTGGAAGAACCTCGTTCGCATTGACCTTGACCCAGTCACTGACCTTAAGGATGCTGACCCCGTGACCTATGGCTACATTAAGAAAGTTGAAATGGTGAGTAGGACACAGCTGCTCTCATCTTTAACTGATGCGCAAATAAATTTAACCACTTGTTGACCAGCATTTCAAACTGTGGAACCTTTTTCCACTTCCACCAAGAACTTCTTGTAACTTACGCTCTAGACCGCATCCTTTTGTTCTGCCAGTAAAGGACATTAAACATTTTATTCATAGGGTTCGCATTGACATTGTTATGTTAACATTGCAAATGTTATTGTTTCTGTTTATTGTGCTTTGACATGTAACTGCGTGAAGCGGTGCATCTCTCACATTTGTCTTATTTTTACATAAACGAAGATCAGTGGCGTAGCTAGCTTTTCATGGGCCCGTGTGCAGAAGTCTCGCATGGGCCCCTGTTTGACCTTGTTAGGACGGTATTTTGTGTTCATGCAATCAGCATGAGAATTGTAGAAAAATAACAAGGGGTCAGACGTTGACTTATGTAGAGTTAGGCCCACAAAGAGGACTTTAGGCTACTATGGCGTCCAAAGAAACCCACAACCCTCCGCAATTCTTACTCTGCAGATGATCAAGATCATCAAAACTAATCAATGACATTTTTGCTCACAGACCTACAACTCACAAAATGAGCATGAATGCAGCGCGAATGAGACAGATAAACTAAAGTGATATAACTTCAGTGAATTTAAAATATATTATTTGGCATAATTATATACTTTTACACTTTTTATTAGTAGGCCTACTTAAAACGATGTCATGGTATCATAGAGTTTCTTTCTAGCATTTTGTTCAGCAGAAATTGTCAATCATCTATCAATTCTGGCCGATGATTTGAAATGTGCACACCAAAAAAGACACACTTAGCAATATTTTTATTGTACCTAAAGATAAGTTTAGCAATAATTCCTGCAAGTGCAAAAAATAGGGGTAACCATACGTGATTCCCCACGACCCTGATCTACACGTGCTCAGTTTTGTGTCTCACTGATTGTGGAGTGAGTTCTGAAATTGAGAATAGCCTAGGCCCTAGGGCCTATGTGGATTGGAGCTTGATTGTGAAAAAGTGACAAGAACTTAACTACGGTACCACCTCAAACCCCAACAATTCTCATCCTGGTTGAGGGAGATGTCAGATCACTACCGTTACCCTATCCAGCAAATGACCTGAATATGCGAGCATGTCTGTGCAAGTAACACATTCCTGTGTCTCACCGTTTAATTAATACACACGAATGTGACAGATAAACCATAGACGGACATAATTATCACACTTATTCTAGATAACAAGCCATTTGCATATTATAGGAAAGCGAATCAGCTAAATAAGAATCTTATGCTGCATGGTATAATTATAGCCTATGATTCGTTTTTTGTTCTCAACTTAAAACTATGTTAGACCCTTTCTTTCATGACTCGAGATGAAAACACAATTTAATTAACTTAAAAGGAGTCCAGTATAGGCTAGGGCCTATAACACTGGGTCAGTAAAGCAACGAAGTAATGTAAATGTGTTTACAAAAACTAGATTGTCACAAAATAATGTGAATTAATTAGGTTCAATTAATAATTTTAAAAAGTTTATTTAGCCTTCTCTGTGGGCCCCTGGAGGTCGTGGGCCCGTGTGCTTTGCACACATTGCACACATGGTAGCTACGCCACTGACGAAGATTATTTATTTTTCTACTGAATTGAGAGATGAATGAAAGCAAATGAGAAAAAAATGCAAATGAATCAGAAGGCAAATGTTTATGGATGAGAAGCAATGACATGTTGTACAATTTTCCTCGTTTCCATCTGATGTGGCTTTTTTTGCAGGCGGAGAGCAAGGAAGAGTTGGTGGCTGTGTGCAACGATCAAATGCCTTTCTTTGTTTATTCGTCGCTTGAAGGTGAAGAAGTCGAGTTGATTAGAGATGGAAAGAAGATGCAACTGAGGTGAGTGTGCAGATCTATAAGTTACGCACAGTTTTTTATTGATCAATGTTTATGATTAGCGATCGATTTTTTAACGAGAGATTAAGACTACAGTCATTGTTGTGATGATACTCACGGCATCATCGTCACCATCATCATTGTCATCATCATTATCGTCGTCATCATCATCATTGTCATCATCGTCATCATCATCGTGATCATTATCGTCATCGTCATTGTCATCGTCATCATCATAATCATCATCATAAAGTAGACTGTTCAGCACTGCAAAAAAGATGAGGTCAAAGAGCAAGAGGTTGGTATTTTGGAATGGTTATATCTGAATGATAAATATATATTTTGAATGAATGTGTCATCTGTTTTGTCGTCGTCGTCAGTTGGGAGAATCGCGATGAGTACGTCGATTGCGTTCGAAGTCTCCGCATGACTGAATTGCGTTGTGTTGAACGCATGGTCGCAATTAAGTCGGGTCTCGCTTCAGTCGTTCCACTGCAGCTGCTCATGCTGATGACGCCGTATGATGCGGAGTTCAAGACGTGTGGATTGCCTGAGGTCAACCTCGAATTCCTTAAGGTATATATATATACCGTTTGAGTTGACATAGTCTAGGTTGTTGTTGTAGAGGTCAACCCTGATTTGCTCTAAAAAAACAGTTTTTAAGTGCTTGTGTCAGAGAGTGATCTAGGGAACAGGTGTGGCTCAGACAGAGGCCATTCCATACCGCCGAGCCAACCACAGAAGAAGCATGGTGGATTTGCATGATGGACGTACGAGCAAACAGAACAGGGAGCGCTCCCGCCCAGTTTCTCCTTATGCTCCTAATTAATAAATATGTGATTTTGAATTGATTTGTTGAATTGTTTGCAAAATATTTGAATGTGATTGAAAATTGATTGAAAATCGATCGATTGATTGTTTGATTGATTGAGATTTGATTGATTGATTGATTGATTGGTTTATTGATTGATTGATTGATTGTTGGACAGATGCATACGATCTACCAGGTTGGTCTGACGGAATCCGATCATCACATCCAGTTCTTCTGGAACGTTCTCGAGAGTTTCTCTCAGGAGGAGATTTGTCGATTCATAAAGTTTGCGTGCAACCAGGAACGCATTCCGCAGATCTGTCCGTGCCAGAGTCACCACGGATCGGATGCGGCTCACGTTCCTCCGTATCCGATGAAGATCGCTCCACCAGATGGATCGGGTAGGACATCTCGCGTCTCACCAGAGGGACACGTTTAACCCTTTAATGCTGGAGGGTATAGGATTTCCCATACCATTTACTACCTTCTCGGCATCAAAGGGTTAAATCATTCCAGAATTTATATTGCTCATCTTCAAGGGGGGCTGCTCAGAAGCGCTCCCAACTGTAGCACGGCAAAAAAGCAGTTTGAGTTTAGTGAAAGAAATGCTTGAGTATAAGTGCCATGTAGGCAGCAGATGTAGCTCCTGTGTGAGACCATTCCAGACCACTGGGTCCTCCACCATGGAAAAGGCTTCATTCTGCATAGATGCAGTTCATGCAAGTGGAACCAGGAGCACCCCTCCTGTGCAGAATGGACGGTCTGTTGAGAACGGGGTGGGGGGACTGATTGCTTGTGACTGGCTATCAGCGAAGAAGTGAGATTAAGAGATTCTGGTTGATGATGTAGTGATAAGAAATTTATTTTACTTTTATCTTAGAACAGATTGATAAACGATATAAAGCGAGAAAAATTGATTCCATTTAACCAAATTTTTTAAATCCTGAAGGATCTGAAGTACCTCAGGTTAAAAAAACAGTGTTAATAATAATCATAATAATAATAATAATGATAATAATAGTGATAATAATAGTGATAATAATAGTGATAATAATAGTGATAATAATAGGGATAATAATAGTGATAATAATGGAGCATATTAATAGCAGAAGTTTTGGCTAAGAGGCTTTACGGTCTATTCCTAGTCAACATTAACTTCCAACATTTACCGAAATGCCATTTAAGATCGTGGATTATAAACGACGAAACGTTGTTTTTCTGCTTTTCGCTTACAAAGGAGAGAACGCCGATTCTCGCTACATCCGAACGGAGACGTGTATGTTCATGGTCAAGTTGCCGCAGTATTCAACGCAGGAACTGATGCGCGAACGTCTGCTCTACTCGATTCACTACCGCGACGATCCACTCAGCGGGTGATCAGAGCGATCAGATGCAAAGCAGGGAGACAGGAGAGAAGAAGACGATTTAAATGAATAGCGATCAAATGACTTGAAATTGCGATTGTTGTTTTGTTTTTGTGTGTGTTGAATGCCGCATGATTCTGCGCTGTGCAGTATCTTGTTTTTCATTTATCACAATGCATGCTTACATATACGTACATAATTTACATATACATGTGTATACAACTATACATGTGTGTGTATATGTGTATATACATAAATATATAATTTATGCATGTATGTATATATAAATTATGCGTGTATATATATATATTCTATATTATGCATGTGTATATACATACATATTTATATATAGATGCACAAAGAAACACACACATACAATCACACATGCATGCAGCACTTATTCATTCATTAATTTTTTTCACTTTCTCTTATTCCTGCTGATAATAAATTTCATTAAAATCCAGTTATGATGATAGGGTAAAATTATGCCGTCTTCAGTTTCTCGCGTGTGTGATACGCTGGCTTTCTTTGTAATGTTTCGTCTTATTATCTTGATGAATCTCACCCTAATTGATTGATTAATTGATTGATTGATTGATCGATTGATTGATATTAATTCATAGATGATATTACTCTGGTTACATTTTCTACGGTCCTTGCGTGGTTGAAACAGCCGTGCGCCAATGTGGGTCTAATAATATCTAAGAATGTAAGTTTATGTTAAATGCAGAAAAAGTCCATCTAGTGCACTTAATGTGGATTTTAGTTGGATGTGGTTTTATAGGAGATAGCGGTTTCTCATTTTTGATTGCGATCAAAACCATTGAAATTATCATTTAATATACCATTGATGGATCAAATTTCCTTTTTTCACTGTGATTAGTATTCATGTGGTTATATGGTTTAGAAAGGCGATGTTGTGAGTTTTCACCCGTAATGTTTTGGTTGCTTTGCAGTCTCTTATGGTTTTGGGTTTGACCTTTGATTTCATTCTGGCATGCTTCATTCTGATTTACTAGGTCGGGTAAAAGGGAAGATAGATGTCTTTGAGGTGTTGCAATGCTTTTATAAGCTACTTAAATGACACCGAATTGGAGGTCTTCAAACCACCTCTTACTGATTCTTTGTGGTAAGGGTGCAATAGTAATGATTGAATTAGATTTGTATAATTATGATGAAGGAATGTTTTCATATCAGGGAAGTGTTTCTGTTTGTTGGAGATGGTGATATGTACAGAAGGAGTTGAATGCTTGAACAGGTTTTGCGGGTGGTGGGGGGGTATATTCTAATGTACCTATCAGCTGTTTTGAAATGTAGTTAGCCACTGTTGTTGTTGTTGTGTAATGGTTTGTGTTGCACGTGTGATGTGTGTGTGTAGGTGGTTTTACTTGTGCAACATGTTGCTTCTAGGAAAGGGTTGAGTTGTCTTGTTACATGACATTGCAGTTTTCTCTTCTCACTAGCATTGCATTTTTTCGGCATTTCTAACGATTTCTTGTCTTGCACAGTTTCGCGATTTTTTGGGTAAAGAGCAAATCTTAGTCGGCAAACACGTTTGTTTCTGATTTCTTGGTCACTTTGTTGAATTTTAATCTTTTCTCGGTGCATGTTTTTTGCTTTCCGTCTGCTTTTGGCACGTAGTAATTGCCTGGCTTCACCATGCACACGTTTCTGAGCTTTGTGAGTCAAGCATTTATTAAATCATTACAGTTGTGTTGTATTCTATAATTGAAACTGAAGCCGGTGTGGATTGTTTGTAGACAAAACGTGTCTGTAGTCTCGCCCGAGATTTCTCATGATTTTTTCATTGTTTCTGTTGTTCATTTCTGCCTCTGATGTGTCATCGTTGTATTAACTGATAAACGACGTGAAGTGTGCGTGCACTCGCTCTCTCTCTCTCTCTTTCTCTGTCTCTCTCCACCAGTCGTGTGAAGTTTTCTTAGCAATGGAATTAATTATAAAAATATTAGTTGGAGTGAAACGTATTCAGAGTTGTGTTTGTAACATGTGTGTATTAATTATCGTCGATTCATTCTTCTGTGTTTTCTTCTTTTCGCTGAGTAGTCGTTTGCGTTCGTCGTTTCAAGAAACTTATATTTATTACAGATCCAGATCCTTAATTGATGTCGTCGTCTAAAGCTGAATGAAACAGAAGAAACAGATATTTGTGCCTGCATTGAATTTGATTCTGAGTTGAATAAATAAACTGATGAATGTGCTTTGATTTCTAAACATCTGATCAGCTTCTCTCGTTTTGTTAACCAATTGAAACTTACCCAATCAATTAAATTAAATTTATTTCCCGAACCAACAAAATACAATTATGGCAGTGAACATAATAGGGTCCCCAGTAATCATGTAAATATTTTTTTAAAACACTTATGCATTGCAGCCAGTTAATACAAGGAACACAATGATATACATGTATAATCGAGGAAAGTTTATTAATAGAGCATGAATGACGCAACTTGACTAAAACATCCTGTGAATAAAATTAAGTATTCAAGAAATTTATTGTAGTATATGAATACGCAAGTTTTCTTAAATATAATAAGACGATATAGTTGAACAGTAGATTACTTTCTATAGACTAGTGTCTCGCTTGGAAACCGTATGGTAGATTGGTAGTGTTTTCCTAACCCGAATTTGTAGAAGCCACTCGCACCTTGGATATATAGCCTAGGCTAGGCCTACTGTCTTCAGTGTCTTGAGATAAGTCTTCAGTGGTGACTGTCATGAGCTAGGCTATTGTTTATCGTTGTCAGAGGTCAGGGCCTACCTGAACAAATTGTAATTAAAAGAAACGGGCTGTCACGGACAAAGGATATGGATATGATCGTAATCGTAAACTCGGAACTTCTACAGCGCCCACAGAAGTTAACCAGCATAATCACAGGCGTTAAGTATAGGCTAGAGCAATTGATGGTGAAATTAAATTTTGGGCGTCCGGATGGGAGCATTTGCTCCATCTACTTTTTAGGAATGTTTTGCAAAAAATTATAATTATGATTACTGCAACACTATTTTCACCTCAAATTTTTAAAAGATAATATTTTGATGCAAAATGCATTGATGCATTTTTAATGAGATCACGTGACATTAATTCTCGCCTTTTATATATCTTTGTTAGTGGTAGAAAGATGGCGGCGCCCGTTCAAGGAATGAGAACTTTTGGCGAACGGCCGAAACCTTTCCCATTAGAAGAAGGAGGAGAATTTTACTATGTCGGATCGGAGGTAGGCAACGAAGAACGTACCGTATCAGTCTGCCTGTTTAGTTTGCATTTTAAGCATTTCTGTTCTTTCAACTTCTTTGATTCTTTGTGTCGGTTGTTGTGACGTCATTGCGTTACCGTGCTGTGTTTACAACGTACAAGTGCTTTAAAAATGTCGGCGTTTTTTTATTTGATTACTTTTTAAAACGAGTTGTTGAATTACCTGCTTGACACTTATTAAATTGACTGTGCGTGCCAGCGTCGTAATCAGACGTCAGGACGGGACCTGTTGGGTTAATTAAGTTGGTGTTTTGTCAGGTGTGTTTAAGGCATTCATTCATTCTAAGCGCCCCTTAAAGAAACTTTTTCCGGAGCGCTTCCAGCTCAGTCACGGCAAAATAAAGAAGACCTGAGAGATTTATTAAATAAATCATTTACGATTGTGACACAAGCATATTAAGCAAGTTTAACAGATCCAAATATAAAGGCAGTGAAATAGAAACTTACCACAAATAGAGAATTTAGTTTGGGTAATTATTTATCATTCTACTTGCCCCCCCCTCTAGCACAGAGCTCAACTGAGCATTAAAACACACCAAATAAACAAACTGACACAGATTTGATTTGGAGCAGAGAAATTTTAGAAATTTCTTATTATGCTTAACGATTGAAATAGGTGATTGCTATTGTGGTCAAATTTATTGTACGTTTGTGTTTATGTAATCCACTTTTAAAAGTCTGCTGTTAATGCGAATGTTTCTAACAGGTGGGAAACTATCTGCGCATGTTCCGAGGGTCGCTGTACAAGCGCTACCCGTCGCTATGGAGACGGCAGATGAGCCTGGAGGAACGAAAAGTTCTGGCACAAAAGCGTATGATTTCAACTATTTTATTCAGATTAATTCCTTTATTTTCTACGTAGCATCTATTGATATGAGGCAAGAGAAAGATGAGGAAAGACTACGAGAAAGAAGGATGAAACAAACTGATCGTGAAAGTCCATTCCATGTGTTGTATACTGAAATTCATATGTAAATATTTGCTTGAATCCAAACTTTCTGTCTGAATAATTAACTATTGTAGTTTTAAAACATAATTCAGATGATTTGCTGCAACCTGAGAAGGTTTGAAAACACATTTGACTCAAACATCGTATGACAAACTTATTTGATTTGATTGTTCTGTTTTTTCTTTGTTTTTTGAAAAGTTGGTTTTGGACAGCACTCGCTGGCTTCAAGTATCACTCTATTGAAGGCGAGCGAAGTGGATGAGATCTTTGAAGGAAATGACGACAAGTACAAAGCATTGTCCGTCAGCACTGAAGTCATTGTTCCCAGGTGAGATATGTTGAAGTCATTGTTCCCAGGTGAGATATGTTGAAGTCATTGTTCCCAGGTGAGATATGTTACTGAAGTCATTGTTCCCAGGTGAGATATGTTGCTGAATGTTGCAAAATTTACTCTTGCTTGATTTATCTCAGAAGAGTCATTCATTGAGCAACTAGATCGATGGCGATGAAAAACTGCAACTGTGAGCGATTTGCTCAAGGTCCCTGCACCGTAACTACGTCAGAGGATTGGCTCTGCCCTCCAACTAGTAACTGCAAGTGAAGGACTTGCTCAGAGTCCCTGCGCAGCGGCTTCATGTGTATTCGAACCCGCAACCTTCAGACTCTAAGGCACCGAACATGCCTCTACACCACTGTACCCCAGTGTCTTCAGTGCTCATGAATAGACTGGTGCCCGCTGCCCACACTTTGCTTTCAAGTGACTCCATAGAAATGTGGAGATTGCGATTGTTTATATTTCAGACAGAGGAACATTTAAGTTTGAAGTAAAAAGATCTGTTCCAATATGTTTGCTAATTAATTGTTCGTCTGTATTTACTTTAACTGTTCAAAGGGATGCGAAGACAAAGCGTACGAGTGGCTGGGTTCCTGCCATTCCAAGCAGTTCACATCACCTCGACGCTGTTCCGTGCTCCACCCCTATCAACAGAAACCGCATCGGTGCGAGCAAAATTCGAACCTACCCTCTCTGGTAAGATCATCTTTCTTTTGAATGTACAGACGTTTTTTCCAGGTTATATTTCTTCCGCTGTTGTCTTTCTGTTTTGATTCTTGAATTTGATTCGTTTGAAGAAGTCACAAGGTCCACAATAGACTTTGGGTGTTTAATTTGTTTGAATCGTAGTAAAGTGACCGTCAATTATTGTTGCCTTTTGCATCATGATAATAACTGTGACGTAGCGTTGATGGTGATTAGATTAGATCAGATTGTGATTAGATTAGATCAGATTGGATTATGATTTTGAATGGGATTAGATTATTCATTCCAGCCGTTGTTTCTGCAGTTGATATAATTATGTGCTAATCGTTGATCTGTCGTCATTGTGTTTAGTTACGATAATAATGTTGATCTGACGTTGTTGTTGTTGTTGTTTAGTTACGACGATCTCGATCCTTCGATTATTCACGAGAACTCTGGTCAACCAGAAGTTCTCGTTCCAATTCGACTCGACATGGAGTTCGAAGGTCAAAAGCTGAGAGATTGCTTCACATGGAATAAGAACGGTTTGTTCAACTCGTCAGACATCGACTACAAACATCTGTTACAAACATCTTTTACATCTACAAACATCTGCTACAAACATCTTTTACATCTACAAACATCTGCTACAAACATCAACTACAAACATCTTCTACATCTACAAACATCGACTACAAACATCTTTTACATCTACAAACATCGACTACAAACATCTTTTACATCTACAAACATCTGCTACAAACATCTTTTACATCTACAAACATCTGCTACAAACATCTTTTACATCTACAAACATCTGCTACAAACATCTTTTACATCTACAAACATCTGCTACAAACATCTTTTACATCTACAAACATCTGCTACAAACATCTTTTACATCTACAAACATCTGCTACAAACATCTTTTACATCTACAAACATCTGCTACAAACATCAACTACAAACATCTTCTACATCTACAAACATCGACTACAAACATCTTTTACATCTACAAACATCGACTACAAACATCTTTTACATCTACAAACATCTGCTACAAACATCTTTTACATCTACAAACATCTGCTACATACATCTTCTACAAACATCTTTTACATCTACAAACATCGGCTACAAACATCGACTACAAACATCTTCTACATCTACAAACATCGGCTGCAAACATCGACTACAAACATCTTTTACATCTACAAACATCTGCTACATACATCTGTTACATACATCTGCTTTCGCTAGAAAACTAATCTAATCCGCAGATTAGATTTGATTATCCTGTTTTTCTTGCAACTGTAGCAGTTACCCGTAATTAACCATTTTCCAACCAAGGTCATCTAGGTTTCCGCTATCATTGACTGCACTCTGGTCAGTTACGGTCTAATAAATACAGATGATTATGATTAAATTGCAGATGATGTTGTTGCGTTTTCCAGAGCAGCTCATCACTCCCGAACAGTTTGCGGAGATCCTCTGTGATGACCTTGACCTCAACCCAGCGCACTTCCTGCCGGCCATCGCTCAAGCGATCAGACAACAGATCGACGCTTTTCCTGTCGACAACATCCTCGAGGAGCAGGCCGACCAAAGGGTCATCGTCAAGGTAACTGATTACCAACAGGGTCATCGTCATGACGACTTGAAAGCATGCAGCAGTATAAACAGAATTAAGCGTAAATGTTTTATAGAGTTTGTTGTACTAATAAACCTGTGTGCTCTTTTGTTTATTTGAAGACATTTCAGTGGTGAATAGAATATTGTTTAATCTATTTCTGTTTAGTTAATAACCATTCAGTTGCATGCAAGACATTTTCTTGTTTATGCAGCAAGGGCTTTTTTGCAGTTTACAATCATAATAATTGCAAATTTATATAGCGCCATTTAAAGACAGTGGCTCTGATGTATTTCTGTGTGTCGGGTTGGTTTTAGTTGAACATTCACGTCGGCAACATCTCTTTGGCCGATCAATTCGAGTGGGACATGTCGGAGAAGGAGAATAGTCCGGAGGAGTTTACGACGAAACTTTGCGCTGAACTTGGTCTCGGTGGAGAATTCGTGACAGCAATCGCTTACAGTATTCGTGGTCAACTGAGCTGGCACCAGAGAACTTATGCCTTTAGGTTGATTCAGTTTTAATGTTAATTAAGTATTTATTTATATTATCCTTCGTCAAATACCTATTGGCCTTTCTACTTCATTTCTTTCTCTTCTCAAGACGTCTTATTCGACCGGGGTTGGACTGGGAGCGCTCCTGAGTAGAAACCTTGAAGGAGCACTATATCAAATTCTCAGTAAATAAATAAAATATTTAGTATTTATTAAGCTGAAATGATAGGGATTTTGCAAACCAGTGTTCCTACTTCTGACATGTTGTGTTGTTCTAAGGCAGATGAATGAATCCCTCTTTGCTTCTATCATCATTCACTCTCGACATGTCTTTCATCATCTTCTCCCACCAGAACGAGTAACTGCATACTCCGTTAAGCCTCGCTTTCACATAATCTAGAGATACCACGCTGTGATTGATTTTTGTTAATTGGAAAGGGATTTATCACGAGAAAGCTATAAACAGATGACTTGTTTAGCGTTAATACTTTAGTAATTTTAGGTTTTTGCAATATCTTACGTATTGTTGTAGTGAGGCTCCGTTGCCGATTGTTGAGATTGCGATTCGAGGTCAGTCTGATGCCGATCAGTGGTGTCCTTTCCTCGAAACGTTGACCGATGCAGAAATGGAAAAGAAGATTCGAGACCAGGACAGAAACACTCGGTCAGTAACAGTCACACTCCACACTCTCTCTCTTTCAACAGCTTAAGGTTCTACTGGGAACTTAGGCCCCATCCATATATTTTGTTGCCATATATGCAAATCACCTAAATCTGGTGACCTCCTCCCTATTTGTATAATATATGTGTAGCCCCTTAACAGTTTAAAGTGAACATTGTAAACTGAATCTGGTGAAGCATCTTAAGTATTTTTCTAATTTGGAGTTTCTCTGTACATATTCCAAAAGTGACGCTGTAAGAGGTTCTTTATTAATTTTCATATACAATACGATACAGTTGTATGTGCAAGCTGAGTAAGTTTCTGAATGTAAGACACAGACGTGTATAGGGGGCTGGATGGGAGTACAAGCAAAGACCAGAGTAAAGTATTACTAGACTAGTGATCTAAATGATCATTTAATTCTGATTTCTTGAGTTTTCTTATGTCAACAAATCAAAAAAACTAACTGAACAATTGGTCAACACATGTATGAAGTTTTGATGATGAACTGTTTTTTCTTTCTGCAGGCGAATGAGACGCTTAACGCATGCTGCACCATCTTGGTAGGACACGATTTGATGAAGAAATTCTCAGACGCCACAGCAGCAGTGAACAATTCATTTATAGGAGAGTCTCAACATCTCAGTTTCAAAGTGTCCGTGGATGAAGAGAACAGTTTAAAAGACGCATTATATGTATGGAACAATGAGAACTTAAAACTCTTGCAGGAACTCAGTTGTGTTTGACGTTATTAATTAGTAACAGAAGAAGTTCTTTTTGATGAATAAATAAGAATAATATGAACAAATAACATTCATGGCTCTTTCTATGTCTTCTCACAAGTGCACCTTGGTGTAGGTTTATTTCGTAATTTCTGAAGTGTACTTGCAAAAACTGTCCTTTAGTATACGATCCCAGAGAGCCCTCCCCAACATGCAGCACTGGTTTGAAGTGCTAATGACTTTTACTTTCTTAGCAACAGGTGGCCACTGGCCAGCCGTCGTCCAATCTCTTCCCACCGACAGCCTTGGTGAGTTGGCTAGGGTTGCAGAAACCTAGACACAACCAATTCTTCCAGACTGTCAGATCTACTGGTCTACCCACTGATAGTGGAGTCCAGCATGCTCACCACAAGACGTGTCAGTCACCCATCAAAATCAGTGCAAGAATTGTGGAAAAATAATGGGTTGGACTATGATCCACCTGGAATTGTGGTGTGAAAAACAGACTTTACTGTGGGGTTCCAAGAAAGATTGGACATTGAAATCTTACCAACCACCTTGGCAATTCTCACCCTGATCAAAATACACAATCATCACCTCACCTGATCAAAATCCATTAGGCCAAGCAAGCAATACAAGGGCTGTTGTATTTTCAGGCCATCCATATTATCATAGTCCACCCAATGATGTCCATTTAGTTGGACAATTGCAAATAAACCCAGTACACAACTCCATGTTTAATTTTTGAGATTTTCTTTAGACAAATGAATAATTGCACCAAAAATAAACAATCTTTACACTAAAATGACAAGAACCTTCCGACACACACACACACCAGCAGTTCTCTTTACATTCAGACTGCTACACACGTAGTCTTACATATCAACTTACTTTCAGTTTACAAGGCATTTAATACTTTCGATGAAACATTGCTTTAATTCCGCAAAAAACATCTTACACGTCCGTTTAATAAAACCAACTCCCTTAAACATCAGCTTATCTCAACCTTACCCCTAAAAACAGCATCTTACATGCGACTTCAATTGTAACATTCATACACACTAGCATCAAACATTCACACAAGTCATGCAGCAAGTCTTCTAACAGACTCCTGCAATAGTCCTGCCTTCCAAATATCCATTTTTAATTAGTTTTTACTTGCAGTGACAAATCAATTCACAAAAAGATCATATCTAAAACCCTAGAATTAAGAACCTTATATAAAAACGTATGTCTTTAAAAAAATGTCTTCAATGTTGGGACGACTACATGCAACGCACAATCATCAAGAATGATGCACGCACGCACAAATGGAAAAGCTATCAGAAATTAAAACCAATGCATCTGCATCTGAATTAAATGCAACGTATTTCACGAAATGCAACGTATCAAAAATGACGGGCACTTCCCATCCCCTAAAAAACAGTTTTGCAATTGAAATGCACTTCCTCAAAAACCAACGCACAGCATTCAACGCGTAAAAGACTCCACATTTAAGCTGAAACAAACGTCAGGTTTTTCTCTTTTAAACCCATTTCTCAATAAACCAGCAATAGAAATCCAGATTATCATACGATGTCTCAAGCAAACACTGTGTCTCTCATCCACCAATTCATTACAATTAAAAACGTTATCCGATTGTAATTCAATCGGTTAAGTCCGTTCTGTCTGGAATTAGTTTGGAAAGATGGACGCTGTCGGCCAAGCGGCAACTTCGTGCAGATGCTCGGACTTGAGTTCGTCGAGCACGCTCACTTTCATCAACTTTGAGCTCTGGTATTTCGTCTTGACGGCCGTTGTCTTGCCCGTCCCAGCGTTCATCGCAAACTGAGCGAGTTTCGACATGAGAGGCGCCAACGCAGACTCGTCGTAACCGGTGTAGTAGACCATCAAAGAACCCTAACATCAAATCAAATGACAATCAATTTCCAGGTCTAGATTATAACTGTTTTTAAATTCAACACAAACAATAGAAGAATCAATTTCAAGAAATTAGAATTGAAAGTAGGCAAGATGATTTAAAAATTAACGATGGCAATAGAAATGAGTACCGGGTAATTTCCATGTAACTCGTGCCTAATGCATAAAGTCATCAACAGATGGCAGAGCGAAAACCAATCCGTAATCAGTTCCACATAAAGAGGAGTCTGCAAAAAGCTGTCATCACAATTCCTAACATCTTCAATTAACCATAGATATTCAAGCTCCAACCAACCCTTTCTGCTTATTGGATGTGAAGAGCAGCAAATGAAAAAGTCTCATTAATGAAACGCCTGAAGACCATACTATTTGTTAAGGGAAGTGCTAACTAGGGTCGGGAGCGCTACTGAATCTGTGAGCGGTGCTATATAAATGTTCAATTACAATTACAATTAATACCCAGGTATCACAATTTAGCCATTGACACACCACATAAAGCAAAGTGAGCATTTGACTGATCGATCTGAGGAAGATCGTTACTCACCCAAGCGTATTCACCGAGCAGTTTCTGTGCCAAACGCAGCGCACCAGCGGCCATGAACGACGGTTTGATGTGAGCGGTTTCACACGGCACCATCGCAAGTTCCATGAAATACTTTGCCAGATTATGTGTTCGTGCGTCAACCTATACACACCAACAACAATAAAACAAACCTATGTTTTATCTCAACCAACAAGTGCACAGAACTGATTAAAAAATTTAATGACAAGAGCAGTCACATTTTGCTAGATTGGTTAATCATACCAATTCAATTGCGCACACAGTGTAAAACACTGACTAAAATGTCTACTGCTTGCCTTGCATCTGGACCCAGGGCAGAAACTCCCTCACTAAGTTTGAATACAGAAAAGTATAATGCAGACAATTATTTTTTTTTATGCAACTACAAGAATGAATTAAAGCAAAATGCACACATGCAGAGATCTGATATAAAATCAGAAGTTCAAAGCAAAAAATTTGTGGCCGAAATGGTGTCTAGATCAGATGGCCCCTGTGCACTCGTTCGAGTCTTCAGTCAGACAAATAATGTCTGTTACAGCACTCCAGCTATCTAGACAGACCACTGAAGTGACAGGTGCAACTCATCATATCAATTTGACACAATTTATATAATTATTTATTTATATAGGAATTTCATGAAAATTACATGAAAACACGCTTGATAGTGAAACGGAACTTTGGGTAAAAACTCTGCAAACAAAGAAAAGTCAAATTAAGGTTTGCTGCAAATATCTGCAACTTTGTGGTTCCACATGCACACACAGCCATCACACATAATTAATAGGGCTTTCTCGATTGTTGGTTCCTGTTTAGAATAGTCTTCCCTGTCGCCTGCGTTCCCTTCCATGGGACTTGTCCAACTCTTTTTATAAACTACTCAAGACTTTCCTCTTTGGTCGTCCCTAGGTCAGGAGTGCCTCCAAATAGTTATCTTGAAAAGGTGCTATATAAATTCCATAGTGAGATAAACATGCAAAGCTTACATCTCCAGCCTTGGAGAACCTTCGAAGGAAGTGGATTGGCAGAGGTCGACCAAACGAGAAGTCAAGCGCACGAAGGATGGCGCACTCCATCGAACGGATCTCAGCTTTCGAATAAGCGTGGTCGGTGATGTACGCAAAGTCAGCAACCTCCGGAGCATACATCTCTTCGTACTTGGCAGCAATCCACATAGATGCAACTCCAACCAACTGCAGCTTCGTCTTTGGCACCATTTCCATCTGAAATCAAATCATATCATAACAAATTCAATCTGAAATCAAATCATTTAAACAAATTCCATATGAAATGAAATCATAACAAATTCAATATGAAATCAAATAATAAAATCACAACATTCAATGTTTCTAACTTGTCCACAATTCTTAACATTTTTTACAACAGAAACCACACAAAGAGCTTTTTAAAAGTTGTTTATGCAGTTTCAAGTTGGCTGTGCAATTTTCAACTGCTCCTTATATTATTTTCAAATTGCTCAACCCTCATAGACTGCCTCCTATCTGTAAATTGGTAAACTGGATTGCGGCCTGATTACGAAATGTTTTTTGTACATCATCAGTAGCATTTGTGCACAGGACTCTACCAAGATAGAAATTTAATTACAATAACATTCTGTACTCAAATTATCACACATCTTACATGAAGGCAGCAGAGCTACAACTTGGAAGATTCATAATGCCAAACAATCAACAATAGTAACCAAGGAACACAGCAAGATTTGCTACAATCATGTACAGAAAATAAACAAGAATAAACTGGACAACGACTACTGACCTGGAGATATCTGTCAAGAATGGCGACCGTGAGAAAGAGTGTTTCCTGCAGGAGATGAAACCTCTGGTGAACCTGGATGAGCCAATCAACGAGGATGCATCTCATTCGTCCATTCACCTCCGGCTGTTTGCTCAGATGGTTCTGGCGAATCGGCGTCGCACTTTCGAGCGTCATCATGTAGTTGTAGATGTCCTTCGCGTATTCGCTCACCAGCTGCGGATTATCGCCGTCCTCTTCGTCGATGTCACGCAGCATCAGCGTGTACATCTGGTTAGAGAACGCTTCCTCTTTCGTCGTCGCCGCTGCTTCCGATTGGCCGCTCGTATCCATGGAAACGGAGGATGAGGAGGAGACGTCGATTTCGATGACAGATTCATCGCATGCAGGTGACTGCAATTAGTAAACAAAGCAAAACCAGTTCAGTTGGATTGTCTGTAAACAGCAGACACATATGGCCAATACAATGCCAGAATCCAGTTGGGCATACATCAGGGCACTTTCACAGACCTATGCAAATCAAACACATAGAACCACAAACATGATATTTTATCCTTACGTTGTGAATCTGTATGAACAGCTTTATAGTACTTCTAATAAATTAATTAATTGAAACATTTTCCTACTTAAGACATCTTCACTAATTTTACAAACGTAGAAACAAGACACTCCTTTGGCATGGATCTGTAAAATTAAAACATTCAAAGAAAATGCAATTTAAAAATAACACAACAGTAGTTAAACAGAACAATAACTGCAAAGAACAAAATGAGATTTTTCACATATTCTACAATAATTCACAAAGAAATGCGCAACCGACTTACACCTGTGGTCTGCAGCTTTTAAATTTCACGAACACTTCTCAGGTCTTACCACGTGTATGTAACTCTTCTACTGACTTGTAGCAACCTATATTTAATAACTTAGCTGTAAAAGTGAAATTGACAGAGCAAACACGTTCTGCAACCTACCTCTTCCACTTCAATGACCGTCTCCTGTCGTACAGGTAGCTTCTTCACCTGACAGACAGCCACGGCCTCTTCCTCCAATCGCTCCTCCACCACTGGCGCCATAGCAACAGACGACGATTCTACAGGTGCGACAGGTTGGACGACAGGATCGACGTGTGCGATCGGTTTGGTCAGTTGATGATTTTTCGACGAATTAACGGCAGTTGTCGTCGACTTCTTTAGTGCAACAGTCTTCTCTGCAACCTTCTTCTCTTTCACACCCTGTCAACGCAAATCAATCAATCAATCAATCACCGCAAATCAATTCAGAATAATCTAATCGCTTACTCAAATAAAACTGCTGTACGATAACATGAAACACTAGGAACAGAACAGATAGGATAACAAGTTAAACCAATGTCAATTTTATAACTGTGTTGCATCTTGTTAGGTGTCGATCTGTCCACTAGGGAGTAGAAGGCCAAAGAAACTGTTAAAAGGCCAGCAGGTATCAAACCCATGTTTTTCTGATCTTTATGCCTTTCTGTATAACCATTCAAACATCACTCTGACCCACTCACTACTCAGAAAGCAACATCATAAAGACAAAATGTTGGGTTGACACTGGGAATGCATTACAATTGGTATTATATTGTCATTATCAGAATGAAGAATGCCATCATTTGATGCACGCACATCACTTGCTACAGCAACAGATGAAGGTAACAGTCAAATTAGTGGTTAAAAATGTTGTCTTGATCAGATGGCCCCTGTGCACTCGTTCGAGTCTTCAGTCAGACAAATAATGTCTGTTACAGCACTCCAGCTATCTAGACAGACCACTGAAGTGACAGGTGCAACTCATCACCTCAAAACAACCATTTGATGCATAAAAATTACTATATTTTGACACCTTTAATTCCTAAATTCTTCACATCAGACCTTCTTAATTAAGTTTATCCAACGTTATAGTCTCTAATAATCAGGTTCTAATGAAGCTATGTTCTGGTTTCATATAATTATAATTATTGCAAAGGTAAAACAAAACTCCTGTATATCAATTATTAATGTTCTTTAATTTAAAAAAATATCATTATCTTCATCAAAGTTTAAACAAAAACCAGATCAGAATCCCGAAAATGGTTGTTTTAATTGAGCAAAAGAAACTTGCCTTCTGTGCATCAGCTTTTCGTTAGCAATTCGATTGCAAAGGTAAAACAAAACTCCTGTATATCAATTATTAATGTTCTTTAATAAAAAAAATATCATTATCTTCATCAAAGTTTAAACAAAAACCAGATCAGAATCCCGAAAATGGTTGTTTTAATTGAGCAAAAGAAACTTGCCTTCTGTGCATCAGCTTTCGTTAGCAGTGCACCTTTGTTGGATATGTTGCCAAGTGCTGCCCTCTGCAATCCACTCCTCGCTGCCATTTTCTTCTCAACTGGACCGTCCACGTTCTTCTTTTGAACAGCGTTCAGCAAGTTCGACGACTGTCACAGCAAACAATCCAAACAAAACTAAATAAACAATTTTTTAACAATGTTCTTTCACTCTGTAAATTTAACCTCATAACTAATAAATTATACAGCAAGCAAAGCAAGCATGTTCTTACATTTTATTATTGTATCAGGTACCAGGGCACAATACATTTCCCATAGAATAAATATCAATAGGAATACAGCATTCTAAACAAGTACGTTCCCTTATAATATTGTCAGCTTGATGGGTAGGACGGTTGTGAGAACGGGTTTGGAGGGAGCACCGTGAAATGCAAGCTCTCTTGAGGATGTATCCTATGAAGAACATGGCTTGGTTTTCTCAGGATTGTAGAAAAGACACTGATTCCAGCTTAGTAGTAGAGTTCTTTGAATGCTGGGTTGTCACTGGGGAGGTATCACAAATGGTATTATATCGTCATTATCAGAATAAATAATGCTGTCAATTGATGCTACAGCAACAGATAAAATTATGTAAATTGGTGGTTAAAAATGTTGTCTAGATCAGATGGCCCCTGTGCACTCGTTCGAGTCTTCAGTCAGACAAACGATGTCTGTTACAGCACTCCAGCTATCTAGACAGACCACTGAAGTGACTGGTGCAACTCATCATTTCAAGACAACCAGTTGAAACATTTAAAGGTGTATTTTTGCTTGCTGCTTCTGTCATATATGGCATAGACCACCAGAACCAACAAGTCAATGATGCTTCATATTTAGAAAATCCGTAACCTAGTTTAAAAGTCCTGCATCTGCAATCTGGTCAAAACAAATGTCATTATGAAAACAGTCATCCCTATGCATGGCGTAATTAAGTCATTAAATTCAGGCTTAGGTTCAACTATTCTCACATTTGAATAGGCACTCCTCACAAATTCACTTTAAAATTTAATTATACAAACGCTGACTAAACATAAACTTAAAATTTCATTCCACAAAAGCCTTTGGTGTCTTTGATATTACTAAGAATTTGAATATTTTTCAACCAAATTAAAAAGTCGATGTTCTGAAGGTAAAGGGCTTCCTAAATTTTTTCTGAACACATTTTCATTACTTTCCAAACATTGTCATCATTTGAAAACTGTGTTTTTTATTCCCCGTGAAACAACTGAAAACCTGGAAAACGTGGACTTGCTTGCTGTATTTAGTATACAGATACTGGTACACGAAGCAAGTTCGGACATGACAGGGTAGCTCGAATGTGATAGACCAAAACTATCGCCAAAAACTCGGTAAACCTTCCATATTTAAACCTGACGTTGCATTGTTTAACTTACAGCAATTGAGCGCGTAATTGCCATCTTAGTCGGTCAAATTTGTCTACATATAAAGCGAACAACCTCGACGACAAAACTGACTGAATAAACGACGAAGAGAAGAGAAACGGTTGAGGGAGGATTTTAAGCACCGTTCAAATTCACCGGAAATTATCTCGAAAAGATCTCGCATCGTTCGCGGGAATCGAGAATTATACGTTTATGGAGCGCCTGTTTAAATAATATCAAACATCATTCGTTCATTCATTCATTATTATTCATTTCAAGAATTTTTATAGCGCCTTTTGCGGAACCACTCCGAGGCGTTCCCAATCCAACCACGGTGGGTGAAAAAGCTTTAAGGAGCACTTAGACGAGCAGGGCTGAAAGTGGTAAAAGGCCGCAGATGGAGATGACGGTCTTCCCGCGTGGTTTTTTAGGCTCACGGCCTCTGTCACTGTCAGTTAACAAAGAATAGGGGCCTATGTAGTTATGATGACGACATAGGCCCTATATGATGATGCAGAACTGGATGATGACAAGTGGATATGGGAAGGTTAAGGAAGAGGCCCAAGCAACATCGAGATAGGAATGACGACGTCGGATGTGTGAAGCTGCAGTGTCTTGTTGCAAAGACCAAGATCGAAGGAGAAGAATGTTCATTTAATTTCAAACTGACACGTCACACAACGCAGAACGCTTACAATTCATTGTATGAACGGATGATAACAATTAATTGATTACAGGAGTCGAATTCAACTGTCTGGCAGCCATGCAAGGCATCTTCTCCATCACATGCGGCTCGTTTTTACCAACGCCATCTGCCGAATGGAAGGTTGAGTGACCTCTAGCGGGAAGTGATCCTGCATCCGCGCGCTCTTCAAGGCAGTGTCTCCATTATCCTATATCATATCAATCCGGGGTGAGAATTGCCAGGGGGTTGAGGGTTTCAACCCCCACCCCAGTCTTTCTTAGGACCCCATAGTAAATTCTGTTTTTCACACCCCAATTTCAAGTGGGTAATGTTCCAACCCCCAGTTATATTAACCTAGTAAACCCAAATGGATGAGTTTAATTTCGGGGAGTTTTAACCTGTAACCCCACACCCAAAATGAATAAGGTCATGATTGTGTCATGATCAGTGATATCCCATGCACCCATAATTTTATTTCCGATGACAGTTTATGATTGTACTGACTATAATGTGGGCTATTTTTAGATGGATGTATATTTATATCCACTGTGTTTTTCCATGTCTTTGATATTCTGTTGGATGGCGATATGGTGATATGCAGAAATCCATAAACTCATCTGTGTGGATCATGATGAGACAAGACGTGAAAATCCGTTGGCTTCGTAACATTATTGTGGGGCGCAGTGGTAGGTTCGGTGCCTTGGAGTTAAAAAGGTTCCAGGTTCGAATCCATCTCAAGTCGACACGTAGAGACCTTGAGCAAGTCCTTCACTCGCAATTAGGCCTACTCATGCACTTTGGCATGAAACTCCAATGCAGTGTCCGCGCTGTAGTTGGCAGTGCCTCTGAGTAGAGATATTAAGAGGCGCTATAGCAGATGCGAGAAATAAATTAATTAAAAGACAACAAGCGATGAACAAATACAAGACATTTATTTCCACACACACACATATATATATATATATACTTTACAGATTCGCTTAAAATCACCGTCTGCATATAGTAGTATATATATATATATATATATATATATATATATATATATATATATATACATAACGGTGTTCTCCGTGTGTATTTATATAAGCGGCTTATCCCGCCAACCACACGTCACTGTGACGTCAGATAGGCCTATGCCACATCACTGTCCATCCTGACCACCACTCCGATTTGAACAGCCTTCCATTATCACTGTCCACTTCTATTCAGCCTCATCTCGTTAAGTGCATCTTGGTAATAAATAATACGTAGCGTTATTTATAACGACATCGTGCAACGATTGCTAAAATCCACAAAGTCAGAGTCTTAACGGTTAAACTGCACTTCGCCGTGAAACATTTCCAACGTTAACCGTCCGTTGTAAAACGGGTTTCAGTTGGTTAAACTGCAGAACGGATTACATTTATTTACAAGTGTCAGTGACGTATTACCCCAGCAAGATATTTGGCAACCACAAGACTTAATAGTCTTTTACTATAATATAATAATAATACGTTAACATTGAACCAGTTCAAATGAACAGGGCACCAGCCTATTAAAAAGTATCCATCAACTATTTAAAAAACATCTTAAATGAAATTAAAATAGAAGAGGTTTACAGATATTATTTCATATAAAATTATATGCTGACAGTTCATATAATTATTGTTGACAGTAACAATCAGAAAAGTTTTCTGGATTAACTAAAAGTTGTATACGAACAACAACAACAACATCATCATACAACAAGCAACGTCCAAGATGCTCAATATTTAACATATTATTATTATACGAGTAAATAAAACTGTTATACATTGACGAAAACAAAACTTAAGAATAATCACTGTCTCCTTAATAATGCAAGAAACTCAAAATTCAGGACCTTCATGATAATTAATCCGTAGACCTGATTTTCGCCATACATAGGTAGCCTACGTAGGCTAGACTAAAGCTAAGGCTAATATGGCCAAATCGATAAAAAAATTCTCAAGTTACCATAGAATCACACAATTAAAGTGAAGCCATTATCAAATGCAAGACATAGAGAAAAGAGATTTGGCTCATCATTTAGATTAAAAACATTGGAAATTATCTTGAAACATCGGTACGGCTCAGTTAATTTAAATCACACTGATCAACCTAAAGAAAAGACTCCAGAAACTAATGATAAAAGCAGTCATTAAAATGCAATTGAAATTATTGACGAGTGCATTGAACCTCATTTCACGTTCCACCAGATTCAAAGTAAACACGAATCCAAAAGAAATGAAATTTAGCAAAGAATTACTCCATACCTAATCCATCGAACATGACAAAATGAGAGAGATGTGGTGTGGCATAATCTCAATGAAATACACGACCAAACAATCACAGCAATGGATACTTAAGTAGGAATAATAATAATAATAATTCACAAGTTTTCAGGGCCAGCCAAAAAAATTAAAAAGATTCTCGCTTTCTTTTACAACTAATTAAAAGATTCTTGACAACACAGAAGAAATAAAATTGAATTCATGTTCAACGAAGAGAATCTGCTTTGCATTTGTAAATTAGAAATTGAGAAATTAGAAAGTGCAAACTCATGACGTTGAAACACAATAATTATAAACAATAATTAATTATAAACTCGAATTAATCTCTTCTGAAAATCATGCTCAGCACCGGTACTTTACCCGTTTCATCTGCAAAACTACGAAGAAACCTCCTGGAAAAACACCGGTGCTATATCAAGTTACACCCTTGTTGTCCATATAATTTTCGGCAAATTAGAACGCCCTGCATAAATCAGACGACTGGCATCGATAAAGAGTGAAACATCGTCGCCACGTTGTCCCACGCATTGAACGAGAAGCGAGCGACAGCAACGATTTGGCCAAACTAGCAATAATAATAAATAATAATAATAATAATAAATAATAATAATAATAAATAGAGACGAAGTATATTCACGACAATATTTTCAAGTTTAAGCAAAATGTCGTCTCGTAACAATTCGTCGTTGTCGGACAGTGAGGTACACGCGTTTCAACGTATTAAACACATAATTTATAGAATATTAAGATGTCGTTGGTTCGCACAACGTCGCCTATCGTCGAAGAAGAAGAAACACTGCCAGAAATACATGCAGAATCAAACGCCAGAAACTATATACACACACACACCCACACACTCACGCAGGCAGGCAGGCAGGTATGCAGGCAAGCACACAAACGGGTAACAACAGAGACCATAGTGTTAGTTTCGTGAGGCACTCCGCATAAAAAGAACAACATTTACAAAGCCGTATAACACAGCGATAAGTGCAGACAAGACCATCATCCATCTAACGTCTCACATCGTCTATTTCGTCATCTTTCGTTCTCTGACTTCCATGTCTGGATCGGTAAAACATGCGAAAAACGTGGAAAAGGAGCCACGGTGTTTATGTATATATAAATACATAGACATCTCTCTCTCTCTCTCTCTCTCTCTCTCTCTCTCTCTATATATATATATATATATACATGTATATATATATATACATATGCTGGTAAACATGAAGAAATCTGGTTGTACGATAATGATAAAAGTAGTTGTGATATAAAGACAACAATTTACCCTTTCCAACTGTCGCCCTTTAGCGACGGACGGGAACGACAGGATCGAAACAAAAGGCGCTATATCAATTAACCGGTCCGAAGAAGAAGAATAATAGACGTTACAGTCGAACAGGATTGAACGGATTTCCAACTTGCATCATGGGAGAAGAAGTTTGAAAAGATACAACCATCACACAAACATACACACAAAGGTTAAAAATCAAAGACATAGAATTGATAGCGGCTCATCTGAAATCTCGGAATCTGTTTGTCCTCGGGAATCCGAGGCGTGGAAATTACTTTGACCTCTAACTCTGAACTGAAACAGAAAAGACACGACAGCTGGAAATGACCTTAAAATGACCTTCATCATCCGTTCGTCACATATGGCGACACGGAAAGTAAATTGCTCCTCAATCAGTTCTACAGAATAAACGTAAAAATGAAATTATTTCTTACAGATAGTTTGGATTTTGTCAACAATCTGATGCAAAGTCACAGAATTTCGCCTTCAGAGCATCTCTCTCTCTGTCTCTCACTCTGTTTCTCTCTGTCTCTCCTCTCTGTCTGTCTGTCTGTCTCTCTGTGTGTGCCTCTCTCCCAGCAGCACACACACGAATATAACGGCCACGATTTGGGACAAATTTCCAACAGCAAAAAACATCACAATAAGGCAAATCTAGGAAAACCATTTCTCCGCCTCAATTTAGGGCACGCTCTTCGCCAAGCATGTCTGTAGCTGATGCAACCAGCACACACACAACTCGCAGCGGGTGTCGAGTGGGGGGGGGGGGGCACGAAATCACTGTGCAACTTAGCGTTGTGAAGGCAAGACAAGCCTTCAATTAATTTCCGCAAACATTTTAAGTTCATTGAAGATGAAAAGAAAAAACATCAATGCAACAATATAATAATAATAATAATACAGCTCATCATCATCGCATTGCAATCGAGAGTTCAGTGCAAATCACGTTGCATTGATCAGTGAATGATTTGCTGATTCGTCGTAATCGTCGAACATTATTACGTCTCATCACATCTGAACGACATTAACGCGATTCATCAACTTCTTCGCATGTAACGTTAGTTTGTTGATTCATCACGCCTTCGTTTGTATATCTGAAGAGGAGGAGGAGGAGGACAGCGCAGACAGAAACTGAGCTAAAAAAAGTCTGCTGTTAAAACTCCCGCCGTGAGACGATGACGAAGCACGGTGCAACTGTCCACAACGTTTACAACTTTTGTCCAACATTTGTCCACACGATGAAGAGAGAATTTTAATAATAATCGTTGAATTGAATCGAAACAATTGACGACGTTTACGAATGACTGAACTCAGCAGAAATGTCGCAGAGCTTCAGAGACAGAAAACGTTGCAATCATCAACATCAACATCATCATCAACATCAACATCATCATCAACATCAACATCGTCATCATGGTCAACATCGTCATCATGGTCAACATCATCAACATCATCATCATCAGTCAGTTAGTTAGGTTTACGGTCGAACGAACAACAACAAAGATGTTTTGGAATCCTTTGTACGTCGTCGATCGATGGACCTGCATGCAAGTGGACACGTTTTCAACCAACTCATCATTGTATTATGTCCTAACAACGACAACAGTCTCCCAGTCTCAAGGGTAGTTGGGTGGGGAAGGGGGGGATGCCTAAGGCTGCCAATCCCACCAGAAACGATCGCGTTGTTCCAAACTGTATGTACATCGAAGAAAGAATTCAACGCAATCATCACATCTTTAGCAACCATCCCTGCTGTCCTTCGCCACTCTCTCGGCTCTCTTTCGGCCTTCTCTCGGCCCTCTCTTGGCCTTCTCTCGGCCCCGCAAATGTCTCTGACAAAACGAACATCTGATATGTGCTGGTCAAAACATCAACCTCAATACACCGTCCGAATATTTTCGCCCGGAAAACCCCGTCCACACCACGTGCGTCTCCGTCGCAGTTTTTAACCCGATCGTAAAACGGTGAAATTCTCGTCTCGCACAGAACTAGCGACACCATTACACTTGCACTGGTCACACAGACGCCGCACTGCATTTAACCACGCTGCCCTCCCACACGAAGAAATCTTTATCGTTCGGCCATTGCTGGGGGGCTGCGAGTGGCGGCGGGCAGAGGATCCGAAATGACGTAACATCCACAGAAGAGAATATACTCAGCGAATAATTGGCATTTTATATCGCAGCATCATCATCGACAACAACAACAACGATGATCATCATCATCATCATCATCATCTCATCTAACAGGTTGGTGATGTCCGGTAAGTGTACGGCGGAGGCGCCATCAGTCCATTGACGATGAAGCCGTTCTTATGCGAATGGTTGCTATGGTTACTACTACTTCCTCCTCCTCCTCCTCCCTTGCTGCTGCTGTCCTGCGAACCGAGCAGACCCGCACGAACGACGTCGGGTTGACCGTGGTCGTCTGCCACGCTGCTGTTGTGGTGCTGGTCACTGTGCTGGTCATCGTCGTCGTTGTGGTCAAACGCGACGAAAGATCTGTGATTGGCCGGCGACGATCGGTTGAAATCACGTGACGACGACGACGAGAGCGCGTCATTGGTCGTCTCAGCGTCCCTCTTGTATGGCGACGGCAAGAGCTGCTGCTGCGTGTGCTGCTGCTGCTGCTTCATGGGGGTGCCTCCTACCCTTCTCACGGCCAGTCCCCCATCGCCTCTCAAGTCTGAATCAACGCTAAGAGATGTTTTGTCGTTAAGAACCGAACTCGACCCAGATACGCTTCTCTTCCGACCGGAAAGCGGCGAAGGTAGAACGACACTCGACGACGACGACGTCGGGAGTCGGACGGGCATGAGGAAACCTCGAGAGTTCGTCAGCATGTCTGGCGTCGTCATCGTCGTCGTCGTCTCCAACGCATTGTCTTCAGTGGCGAGCGGCGGCGCTTCGTCGTGCTCGCTCGACTTTGACGGATGGAGCGGAGTCTTGGAGTGGATGAGGTCGGAGTCGTCGTTGTCGTAGTCGCAGTCGACGACGTCGTCCTTCATCGCGTCGGGAGCGTTGCTGCCGGCCGACGTGTAGTCGTCGTCGTCGTCGTCGTCTTCGTCGTCGCTGCCGACGGTGTAGTAAAAGGAGTTGTCACGGAATGAATCGGGAAGATCGATGGTCAGGTCTTCGATGATGTCACCGAACGTCGGTCGGTCTTTTGGATTCATTCGCCAACAATCCAACATCAACTTGTATCTGAAATGATGACAACAGATATAAATTATATATCATCATGTTTAGTCATCACAGTTTTTTGTATCTGTCTGTGTTTGTGTGCCTGTCACTCTCTCTCTGTCTAAATGTGTTTGCATATTTCTATGGCTAAATTCTCTTTATAGAATGCTGTCTGTAATTCTCAGTCCCTATGAACAAACGAATAATTGGACGTAAATCCGTCTGTCTGTCTCTGTCTGTGTGTGTCTGTCTGTCAATCAATCTATCAATCAAAGAATCAAAAAATCAAAGAATCAATCAATCAAAGAATCAATCAATCAATCAATCAATCATCTGCTTATTTCTATTATCATCTGTCTACCTTTCTAACTACAGTATAAATCCATCTTTGTCTGTCTATAATAACTCTATATACTAGTCTGATGGCAAAAGAGGCACCTTGTGTGTGTGCATGTGCGTGTGTGTAATGTGTATGTATGTGTGTGGTTTCTGTGTGTGTGACAGCAACATGTACAACAACTCACAGTCTGTCTGGACATCCTTCTGGTCGTTCCATGATACTTCCATCGATGACGTAGTGTAAGACTTGTTCGTTCGACAAACCTTGGTACGGTTGCGCGGCCAATGTTGACATCTCCCACACGACTACACCATACGACCTACAGACACACACACACACACAAACACACATCTCGTCTGTATATAACAGACACACATGTGCAGACACACACAGACACACATGCAGACACACACAGAACACACACACATGCAGACACACACAGAGACACAGACACACACACACACACACACCGAGACAGAGACACACACACACATTCAGACACACATAGAGACACAGACACACCTACCGAGACAGAGACACACACACAGACACACACATCTACAGAGACACACACACATGCAGACACACACGCAGACACAGACACGTGTGCACGCTCACACACACATACGCACAAATACATATCAACGTTTAGCTTCACATAGTTGGATTCTTCATGTTTTTATACAATCTATATAAATAAAAATGAAACTTTGCGATCCTGCGGTCACGATCACGCCGAAACTGACGCATCAATTGTTTTGAAAATTTACCAAAACCTTCCATTCCGATACCGCAAGGTCACGACATTTCTTTTCCCGAAAAAAACCCAATCGTTTCCACAAAAAGTGAACTTTGCAATCCGTTCGCCCGCCATTTGCAATTTGAACGAAACGGCACGCTTCCAAAATTTCAGAATCGTCTTTACCCGAAACAAAGTGACTAAGCATTAATGAGTGCGCGTCCCCTGACGTCATAAGCAACTCGATAAATAATTACGTTACGGCCTTTAAAAATTCTTGGGCTCTATCCGCTGTCAGTAAAGGATGGTCTGAGGGACGAAACGAGCGGAGTCGGAGGTGGACGGAGCGGAGGGGAAGAGGGAGGGGGATGGGGAAGGGGAGGAGGAGGGGAGGGGAATGGGGAGGGGGAGTGGAGGGGAGGGAGGGGAGGGGAGGGGAGGGGAGGGGAGGGGAGAGGAGGGGAGGGGAGGGGAGGAGAGGGGAGGCGGAGGGGATAATAGAGAGGGAGGGGGAGGGGCGGGGGAGGGGAAGGGGAGGGGAGGGGGGTCTTTTCTGCCACAGCAACGCGTGGCTGGGTACAGCTAGTCATAATAATAATAATAATTATTTTTAGATACTTGCACAGACGCAAGCAAACATACAATCACACATACATAAGCATAGACCTATATACAGTAAGACAGACATCAGAAATGAGTGTAGTGAGAGAAGAGTGTGGCTGCCATGGTCATGTCTAATGCGTACCAGACATCAGAGCGACTGGAGAAGACTCCATCTCTGAGAGACTCTGGTGCCATCCATCGCACAGGAAGAAGTCCTTTCGTTCCTTTCCGATAGTAATCCGTCGCGTACACATCGCGTGTCATTCCAAAATCTAACAGAAAAAATGATCAAATGTGAAATGCATGTCACAGGCAAGAATGGCAGACTTTGGTTACAAACTCCTCTAAGCCTTTCAATTATTATTAAATCAGTTGATTAAAATGAATGTGGTCTGTTTGCGAGTTAGGAATAAGAAGTTTGAAAATAAAACAAGAAACAATAAAATAGGGTACTGGCAATATTATTACACAATAAATATAATATATGTTCTGTAAAGGTAGAATGGTTATAATGCTATCATCACATCACACCAACTCATAGCACACCAAAACAGCCTCAACCCAATGTAGCTGACATTTCACTACTATAATCAAATAATATATATAAATATATAATTAATTAAAAGCTACTTGCGACTACAGTCAACTACTACACGGCTACTCCTGGTAACAACCTGATAATTATACCACGACAACGACACATGTATATGAAAGTGGTACTACCATACAGAAGTGGTGTTACCATCAAGCGATTCAATGGCATGAAGCGACGACACCACATACCTCCGATTTTGACGACGAGATCAGATGAGACCATGCAGTTCCTCGCCGCTAGATCCCTGTGGACATACTTGATGTAGGACAAGTATGCCATGCCATCGGCAATCTCACCCGCCCACTTCAGAAGTTCACTTAACGACGGAGCATCCAAATCATTCTCCTCCTGCAATTCAATCAAACAAAACAATCCAAATCATTCTACTCCTGCAATTCAATCAAACAAAACAATCCAAATCATTCTCCTCCTGCAATTCAATCAAACAACTAAATCAAACAACAATTCTCTCTCATCAATCCTCTCTCATCCTCATAACCAAAAAACAATCCTATAGATGTGTTGTCTTATCTAACCAACAATTCAACTCCAATTTGGTCGTGCCTGGATCGGGAGCACCTTTGAACAGTTATCTTGAAAGGACGCTATATAAATTCCTTGAATGTATATACCATCTTTATGTCGTTACCTCTGGTCTGCGCATGCGTAGGAACGTCTTGAGGTCACCATTTGACATGAGCTCCATTACAACGAGCACTGGCTGACCCTGCGATACAACGCCGAGCAACTTGACAACGTGGAAACTGCTGAACGCCCTGCAAGACAACACAGCACAAAGTCTGTGAAGACAACACATTACCAAAAAAGACAACACAACTGTGAAGACAACACATTACCAAAAAAAGACAACACAACTGTGAAGATAACACATTACCAAAAAAAGACAACACAGCACAACTGTGAAGATAACACATTACCAAAAAAAGACAACACATTACAACAAAAGACAACACATTACAACAAAAGACAACACATTACAACCAAAGACAACACAGCACAAAAAAGACAACACAACAGAAGACAACTCGGAAAACTGAAGACAACACAACAGAACAGAAGAACAACCAAAGACAACATGAAACAACCAAGGACAATACAGAGCAGCATGTCATCAGTTTCCAACTTCCAACTCGTCTCTGGACGATGCACAACGATTTATGCAGAGACTTAAGTGAGACTTTTCAAATGCTGGAACATCAGAGAAGATGAGAGAATGGCAGATAAAAAGAGAAGAAGCGAGAAGACAAAAGAATTGAAAACAATAGGAAATTAAATTGATGATCATCATCATCAGTCACTCACTTCATGATCGACGCTTCGTTGAGGAAAGAATATCGATCGTGAATGCTCGCCGTCTCGTTTACAGTCTGCGAACGAAAAAGAAAGAAACAAACACAAAACAATAAGTAAGTAACAGTGGCATTTCTACAACAGCTCACTAAGTGGTTGCCTAGTAAATGACTAATTGACTGGTTGGCTAAATGACTGACTGGCTGAAATGACTTACTGGCTAAATGACCACCTGGTGAAATGACTGACTGGCTGAAATGACTTACTGGCTAAATGACCGTGTGACTAAATGACTGACTGGTGAAACGACAGACTTGTTACATGAAAGAAGCCTGTCAAGATGACTGCCTCGTTGAATAATGAAGATATACTGAAATGATGAGAGAGAGAGAGAGAGATAGACAGAGAAGCGAGTGGTCAATGGTCAGCGGTCATCATTGTCTGACCTTGATCGCAACTCTGATCAGTGGTTCCTCCTCCATAAGATCCGACGCAAGTCCCTCGTAGACCATTCCAAACGACCCCTGACCAAGCTCACGGATGATCTGGATCTTCTCCCGCTCCACTTCCCATTCGTCCGGAACGTATTCTACTTTGCAACCACACCAAACGCAACAATAACATTCAAACATCTCTCAAACAATCCTCGCAACTGCATGTGCATGTAAATACGAAAAGACAAAACTTCCGTAGACGTCTTGCGAAGACATCTTCAAAATGATTCACGCCATTTATCATTATTATTATTATTTTACATTTTTACATTTATTGATATTGATCAACATCCACGAGAAACTCATTGAATGTGGAAATGTGCGATAAATATTTTAAATAGGAACAGAAGAACGAATGAAAACGTTGTGTCTAGTTGTCTACCTTTCTCTGGAATCGTGTAGTTGGGATTGTACGTCACTATCTGCAGATCTCTCTCCGTCATTCCACGATTCATCCTACAGATCACATGACACACAGCGCAAGATCATTGATTCGTCACATGATACGTCACATGATACGTCACATGACACACAGCGCAAGATCATTGATTCGTCACATGATACGTCACATGATACGTCACATGACACACAGCGCAAGATCACTGATTAGTAACATGACACACGTCACATGACACATCACATACGATGCATCACATAACCATTCACATAACACAATGCTGCTGTATCATCCTTGCTCCACTCACGTCTTAGCGAATGTGGAGATAAGATTATGATTGACAATCGTTGGATCACAAGTGTTCTCACCACAATCAAAACTATGTCGAGAGAACAGTTTCAAACTGTGCCACAATAGCAATAACGTACGTATTATCACACTGCGCTTAATTCCTAGGGGTCACTCCGCTCTGTTCCTTAAGAATCTAAAAACTGTTTTATTTAGCCGTGGTTGGGCCAGAAGCGCTTCTGAGTAGCCTAGCTTGAAGAGGCGCTATATAAATTTAACAAAATAAAAAAATAAAAATATCATGATTATAATCATAATTAATATCATCATGCATTTACTAAGCACTACAAAAACACACAAGATAAGTCGCAAACATGTGTGCCATTGTGCGTGTCGCAAACACGTGCACGTGTGGTGACTTACTTCTTCTTGACGACGAAAGCGACGATTGCAGAGATGACGATGATCGAAGCGAACATCGCTACGGCAACGCCAACGATCAACGAGAGACTGAGGAACGGAGGAGACAACTCTGGATGAGAAACAACAACAACCACAGCTGCAGACCATAGGATCAGAATCAACGCAATCGAAACACAACGAATGAACTCAAGCACCTTTCATGATACATGTGTGTGTGTGTGTGTGATTGTGTGTGCCCTGCCCAGTCATTTAGTGAATTCGCATAAACCATGTGCCATGGTCATTTAGTGAATTCATATGCACACACACCTTGGTCTTTTAGCAAAATGTGTATAAAGCATGTCCCTTGGTCATTTTATTGAATTTCTACGCACAAACCATAGTCATTTAGTGACAAATCTCAGCGCACTTCTTGTAGTTGCTCTATATAAATCTGTGACAACAAATGACAACAAATGACAACAAATGACAACAAATGACAACAAATGACAACAAATGACAACAAATGACAACAAATGACAACAAATGACAACAAATGACAACAAATGACAACAAATGACAACAAATGACAACAAATGACAACAAATGACAACAAATGACAACAAATGACAACAAATGACAACAAATGACAACAAATGACAACAGTTGCACTATGCAACCACGTAAGCATCGTCCAAACAACCAAGAAAACCAATCAAGATTCTAATCTACGCAACCCTCATCTGGAACCATTTTCATTGACTGTTGTCTGCATAGAACAACGACGACGACGACGATGATTACGATGATGATGACAACGATGATGATGATGATGACGACGACAACGACGACAATGATGATGACGACAACAACGACAATGATGACGACGACGATGACGATGATGACGACAACAACGTACCGATTGGAGCAACATAGAATTCCTGAGCATCTGTCCATGGACCGGATCCCGCCAATGACACGGATCGCAATCGGAAAGTCCAACTGCCGGGTTTTATTCCGTGCTCTTCGTATCGACCGTTCGCATCTCTGTACTGCTGATGCGGGATGCACAGAATGTCCGCCTTGTACTGCAACAACAACAACAACAACAACATCAACAACCGTCTTAAAAAGTTAAAATATAACAGAATCTGTTTCATGACATGTATACACCATGTCAGACAAGCTATGTCATTAGCATATATATCATTTATGTAGAGCTACGTTAGCTGGGTTAGTTTGAGCAGAGTCAAAGGAAGATGGTAGATTGAGCCAGAGAATTTTGATGTGGAGATGACACAGATAGATGGCACGACAACTGATGTTAGTGAGTGGGTAAGTCAGTTCTCATCGTTTCTAGACTTTCAATAATAGCTGAACATTGAACAATGCCATTGATACTATTCATCGGTTGATATTCTGGTTGGCAGAGTAGACAAATTTGTGGCTAAGCACAAAGTACATGAAGTTGAAACCCATCAACAAACGATCAGTGCGGAACTTAATTTTCACCAAAAGCTCATCGTTTTAATAATTACGTCAGACTTAAAAACGTTGTTAGAAAGAAGAGAGAATTTCATGAGAAAAGAGAATATTTGTGAGAAAAGAGAATTTTGTGAGAAAAGAGAATATTTGTGAGAAGCGCAAACATACGTTTGGAACGTCAAGTTTGACGAGTTCGATTTCGTAGAGAACGACGAGACCGTTGGGTGAGACGGGTTCTTTCCACGCAAACACAACGCCCGTTGCGTCCGATTCACCCGTTATATTCGTCACCGTTGTATTGCGTTGGTCAACTGCATCGGCCGATGCTACAACACAAACAGATACACAGATATGCATACATGTGATATACATACACGTGATATACATACATGATATACATACATGTGATATACATACATGTGATATACATACAAACATGTGATATACATACAAACAGATCCAGATAATTATACATACATGTGTGAGAATCATCCTCATCATCATGAATAAGAAGAGAACGGTCTGCCATAACATCAAAACATGCACTAACAGGAATACTGGCACTACCACCAATTAGAATTATAACAAATGCAATTATAATAGCAATAATAAGAGTAATACTAATCCACCAGTAGTAGTAGTAGTAATAGTAGCAGTAGCAATAATAGTAGTAGCAATAATAGTAGTAGCAATAATAGTACCGTAGTAGTGTAGTAGTAGTAATAATAGTAATTGCAATGGTACTAGCAACAGTAGTAGTCGACTACTAGTAGTAGTACTTAGAAGTATCAGTAGTAGCCATTTTAGAAGTTTTAGTAGTAATAACAGTTCTTATAGCAGTAGTAATAGTAATGGTAGAAGTAGTATATTAGTATTAATCAGAGTAGTAGTGTTAATAGTAGCGTTGGTGGAGCAATGTAGAGTAGTGTAGTAGTCCGTTGCTCACTGTTTGCGAGCGTTCGTCCAGAGATGATCGCTCGATTGCTGCATTGCTTCTCAACCATTCCATCGATGTATTCGTGACAAGCGATCACCTGAACAGACAATGAAACACACAAACAATAACAACAACGACAACAATGACAATAGTAATAAACCTAAACTAGCGTGAGAGTCACGTCTGGTTAAATTCTTGAACCGATTATCCTAATAAACATTTGGTGATTGAAGTAACACACTAATCAACGATAGTATTAATTAATTCAATGATGGTATTAATTAATTCAATAATAGCATTAATTGATTCAATAATAGTATCAAATAATTCAATAACAGCATTAATCAATTAAAATGAATTCAAAGACTATCAGCATGTGTGCATGTGTGCGTATGTGCATCGACGAACCTCGATGTTGTATTCCTGGAAGTGTTTCAGATTCGTCAAAATGATTTCAGTCTTTCCATAGACGATTGCCGCTTCGTGAGTGTCAACCGGACCTGGATCCAGAAATCCCCCTCCTCCTCCTCCTCCCCCTCCTCCTCCACCGCTCGAACTCGTATTGTTTGGTAGTTCGCTATTGTTCTGCAGTAGACTCTTGTACGACGGGTGCTGATTCGCAAATCTCTCGATGTCCGAATCGTTGAACAGATATCGTTTCTTGCGAGATGACGATGATGAGGACGATCGACTTTTTCGTTCGTCAGTTGATGTGCTGCGTTTCTTACGCAGAAGATTCGAAAGAATTCCGCCACTAGTTGAACTGATTCTGGTGAAAAAAGACAAACAAACGAAAGATGTAATGTAAACAGATGAACAAACGAAAGATGTAATGTAAAGAAATGGTGAGAAGAGACAAACGAACGAAAGATGTAATGTAAAGAGATAGACAAACGAAAGATGTAATGTAAAGAAATGGTGAGAAGAGACAAACGAACGAAAGATGTAATGTAAAGAAATGGAAAAAGCACAAGGTAACAAGTAAGTAAGTAAGTAAGTATATTCTTTATTTCTTAACCAGCTGCCAAACAGCACTCTGGTGAACAAGTATCACATACAGATTTAACATAAAAATTATTAAAACTAAACAAACTAATTAATTAATATGTAAATAACATTCTAGTTATAAATGTCTTCCTCATTTGATTGTCTGCTCGTGGAAGTACCCGATCATGGTGTCTGGGGCGCAGGTTATAACCCGTTTGTTTCGCTGGTGGAAGCAACTCGTGGAGGACATGGCCTGGTCTTGTCAGAACCGCCGAAAACAAACTGTTATCAGCATGGCGACAGAGTTCTTCAAATGTTGGAGTATCACCCGAAATATAATGCTGGCGAAGAAGTCTATTCATTATGGCTTGGAGCCTGCCCCTTTCATGCTGCCTAGCATACCCCCACCATGCAGGAGCTGCATAAAGCAGACGAGACAGCGTAGTAGCCCGTACCACATCATGGAGCTTAAGGCCAGCTAGACCATGAGCAGCGAGCACACGTAAGGCATAAAGAGACTGCCTGGCCCTGCAACATATCTTATCAATGTGCATGTCAAAACTAAGATCATCAGACAACATCACACCAAGAACCTTTAAGTTTCGAACCCTAGTTAAACCTGGTGTTTCTGTTGGATCGGTCCCTCCCCCTGCACACCCCCTAGGTCTTCTGACAATCATTTCATATGTCTTATTGCAGTTTATCTTAAGGTTATACAAGGTAATGCTACGTTAAAATGCAATTGCAGTTGCACATGTTGCAAAAGGGAAAGGGAGTAAAAAATAAACCATTCGCATATGTAACATTATGGATGGGTCCTAACTTCAGCAATGCTCCAAAGAGTTACAGATGATGCTTAAAGCGATGGTGGTTCCCCTCCCCACCCCACGTCAACCAAAAACACTCAAACATAGAAGTCAAGTCATCATCATCATCATCCTGATCATTTGCTTACAGCTTGCGATAGATGTTGTTATGGAGGAAGTTTTCGAATTCGATTTGATATCTTCGTTCGGATTCTTCGACCATGATCTGTGCCTTCGTCTTCGGACAAGCGCAACAAGATCCGTCGTTCGTGATGTTCTTCTCGTTTGCGATGATCGTTGTCTCCTTCGTCTTGCCAGGAACACGCAGCTCTACACACACACACACACACATCAACACACGTCAACTGATTCCAATGTAAAAACCACATTCCTCCTCTTCCTCCTCCTCCTCCTCCTAAATAAGAAAAATGACAATTTCTATGACACCATGACACAGGGCACCTCGTCATTATCCTTCTCCTCCTGACCATCATCATCATCATCCTTCTCCCCTCTTCTCCCCTTCTCCTCTCCCTACTCATCTTCCTCCTCTTCCAGCTCTTCTCCTCTTCCTCCCATTCTCTTCCTCCTTCTCTCCCTCCTCTTCCTCATCCTTCTCCCTCTCCCCCTTTTCTTCCTCCACCTTGAAATCCTCTGTCTCTTCCAAGTATCTCTTCTCCTTCTCTTTACCTCCTCCTCATCCACTTCCCACTCGTCCCCCTCCTTCATCTTCCACGCAAGCGTCCATCAAATCCTCTCCGCATGGAACACAGACAGACAGACAAAGACAGGTAGAGAGACCCCTAAAAAGCTCCTCCCCGAAGAGAGACGATTTGGATTGGCACTCACTGTCCTTGCAGTAGTTCCTCTGGTGGAATTTCTCCGCTGCCAACGTCTGTGATTGCCAATACACGTAGTAGTGCGTAACGTTTCCATTCGGAGATGTTGGTTCCTTCCATGAAACGTGTAATTCACCCGGATACTTTGAGTCGACCGTTATATCTCGCACTGGAGATGGCACTATGGAAGAAGACAGACACAACGTGTTACAGCACCATACAAATTGTCCTCATTGTTATTATTATTAATTATTATCATTATTATTATCATCATTATTATTAATGTCGCCTTATGTAGAGTAGTTAAGCTACATAGTGCAGACTACACAAGCTAGGAGACAAAACCTTTCTTATAAGAACAATGATAGTAAGAACAATCTAAGTTTTCATGCAACCTCGATATGGTGTGACATCTAGAATTGTCAATAAACGAAGGTATACTACAACACAAACAACACTACACAACCAAAATGGGTCATGGCGTAAGGCAACAATATGCAAAGTATCATGTTACTATTTACGTACTGAAAGCATCTAACATGCAGATAGACTTTAGTACCGAAAAATGATTGAGATCAGACGACGACGACGACTTACTGTCTGGTTTCGTCGTCAGATAGATGATCTTGCTCATCGCTCCGACCTTCGCCGTCGCAATGCTGTACGTCTGAACGTAAACGGCGTATTTCGTGAACGGTTCAAGACTGTACAGAATCGACGCAATGTACGGAGCGTTTGCGTCTGCATCCGGCTTCACATCCGACGCTTTCCACCTGCAAAGCAAACGAATTATTGTTATTAGATGGATAAAGAATGAACAGAAATATTCAAATCAATGCTACCGAATATTCATGAATAGCTACTGAATATTCATGAATAGCTACTGAATATTCATGAATAGCTAACTTTCTTATGATGCGCTCGCTAGTTGTTCTTGTGCAATGCCTTTGTTACAAGTTGATATGACAATCGTTGCTCAATCCTCGTTGGTCGTTCTCTTGGGGGTCTTGGGACGATTAGATCGGGTTTTGCACTTTGCTTGAATTCCCAAATTCGTTTCTGTCTCTGCCTTGCATATGCACGATCTGTGTTACACTGGTTGCCTGTCGTTCATATCGGATAGCTGCTGCATCATGCTGCATCTTCGCTGTAATTCATCTTACTTGCTGCACATCATCGGTGTGCTGCTTGCGTTTGTCTGACGCTGCAGCACGTCAGCTTCTTCACTCTGGAACGAGGAGCAACTCCTAGTTCCATGTTCAGCCCGTTTAGCTGCTAGGCAATGCCGAGTTTTATCGGTTGCAGCCTTGCAGGTCTAACCATCTGGAACCTCCCGTCGGAACTGCGTAATACGTATATTACCTCTGACCAATCAAACATTGTTTAACACGTTGACCGCCAGGTACGAGATAACTCGTAGTTAAACCAGTCATTTAACATGGCGTGTAGGCGGTCAATGTGTTAAAAGAAACTCTTATTATTTAGCTGTGGCTTGGCTGGGAGCACCCCTGAGTATGTTTCTTGAAGGGGTGCTATACAAGTCTACAGAATGAATTAACGAATTAATGAATATGCAATATCACTGATACACTTAGTTCAATCTGGTTATCATTTGGCGATTTCATATCAATTCATCAGCAAATAATAGACAGTCATAAAAGGCATCAAATTAAAGACATGCACAAAAGACGTGGGTGGATAAGATCTATCAAAGCAGTTAAGTCAAAACAGTTGGTTATTTCAAAGGTGGTTAATTGAGAAGAAGTCTCAGAGTTTGAGCATGGCTGATGAATTTGTGAAACTATGAAAGCTGTTAGAAAAGGGAATCGTTTGAAGCATCCAAGGTTGAAGCAAAAGTTGAATTGGTGTGGAAAGAGAAAATGGGAAGAGGCAGTCCTCAGAAAACAGAAACTTTGGGAAGCCAGCAGCTTTTCCAAGACATATGGGTTCGTATGCTGTATGGCACTGTTTTTCATCGATAGAGGCGCTTTACAAATGTTCAAATACAATACAATATAAGACAATAAAATACAAGATAATGATTATAAAATGAATTGTGTCACTGTTAGGTTCAGTAGGATTGATAATTATTGGCAGATATAATTATATATGAAGTGAAGTAGATGTTTTGTTGTTTTCGTCAAAAACTGCGACGTTTTCTCTTCTGGACATTGGTGTGTGTGGAAGAGGGTATGTTATATGATGGTATATGCTGCTGATGATGATGCTGCAAGACATTTCATAATGAGCTCTTGCTGTAGTGAAGTCTATACTTAAGGAGCTATGGCTGTCCTGCATGACTAGTCTTAAAAAGGTGTTCCAATATTTGCTCTACTGTAATTTCTAAGAGTGGAATCAAAGATTGGCAGTGCTGTGTTTCGTAGAAGCTTTGTTGCGGTTTGTTGGTGGTGGTGGGTTTTCTAGAGCTGCAGTCAAATCTGCAGTTGTATGTTATTTCAGTTTAAGACTCAGGGTCTAGTCAACTAGCTACAACTGCGTGTCCTGAAGTGACCAGTGAAGTTGCTTCTTTTACATCGTAGTTAGTCACTTTTCAAGACGTGCATGTTGCATGCTTATTGTATTATATAGAGAATATAAGATTATAAAATGGTACATAGTGTTATCCTTATCTTTTAACAATGGGTTATAACAATGTAAAAATGTACGAACATAAGCAGGTTTAATACAGTTAGGGCTGTGCATTTTCATGATCAATCAACTAACCAATTAGCTAATCGATTAACTAATCAATTAACAAACCAATTAGCTAATCGATTAACTAATCAATTAACAAATCAATTAACTAATGAACAAACAAATCAATTAACTAATCCATGAAATTATCAATTAACCAATCAATTAACTAATCATTTAATCAATCAATTGTCAACAATTTTAATCGATAAAATTTTGGCTTGTTTGATTAATTTTCTACAAGTTATTTCACGATGTCAAGCGGTCATTTCCATAGAAAGCAATGTGGTAAACAGTGACAATACGAAACTTTTGAGTGGTAAAATTAAGCGAACATTTTGCATAAATTCGAGCTAAATGCTGATGCAAAAATGGCAGGAAAAATTTTCTTTGCAATAAATAACCAGCTCAACTGATGTTTTTTACACCGAGAAAGCAGTAACCAACAAGGTGACGACATTTTTGACAGTTTTCATGCGTTGCTTAACGTTGACAAAATTAATTGAATTTAATCGATCAATTGCGATTAAATTTCGGCGATTAATCGATTATAATCAGCCCTAACATATATATATATATATACACATATATAACATATACAACATACATATAAATATGTATATATATGTATACATACAAACATACATACATACAAACATACATATATATATATATGTATTGGGGCGGATCCAGGGGCAATCCTGCTATGGCTTCCCATTCAGAAAATTGCATAGGACGTGGGTCCTTTTAAGAAGCTCCCTTCCCCTCAGGTTTCAAGAATTTTCAATGAATGCAGTGGGAACAGGAAGGTGAAAGAGAAAAAGTAGCATGTCTTTAAAAAGTCATCAGATATTTCGGCGAAAGACCACGGTAAACTTTTTCGACCCAAGGCCAAAATTTTTGGTCCCCCTTTCAAAATTTCTGTAACCGCCCCTTGTATGTATGCTGAATAATATGAAAGTGCTTAAGGATAGAACTGCATATATATATATATAAATATATATATATGTATGTATGTATGTATGTATTCAAGTGCTTAAGGATAGAACAGCGTCGTATATATATGTATGTATATATTCAAGTATGTATTCAAGTACCATGCTATGTACGTTGTGCCGTCGTCCCAGTGTGGCTTAACATCCACCGACTTCCAACTGAAAATCAAACGAATTATCAAAAGTGAATGACGATGATTTCGATGACAATTAAAATCAATTCATCTCATTATCATCATTCATGAATAGTCAACATTCATGTTTCTCGTGGTATCATCGCAAAATGGACGATACGTTTATACAGTGTATGCAACAAAAGATGAAGGTGATGATCAGTCATTGGATATATATCAGACACTTACACGTCCGTACCGCAGGCGTCTCTAGCGCTGTAGATAGTGATGTTCTCTTGGTTTCTAGCAAAAGAAACAAGTCAGACATGACTCCACATTATTCTCGCGTAATCGCATTCGCAAACCCCAATTTATCCAAATCGCACCCAATATCACAAGCATGCTACTCTACAGCTTCTTGACAGGCACCAGGACAAGAAAAATGGCTGGTTTGGGTGGACGAAAATTGCTGAGCCCAAACATTGGCAACAGCCTTTCAACGAACATATTTCTGAAAAATATACCAACTCCGGTACTTTAAAATCTGACGAAGGAGGAAATGTTACATATATACATGTGAACAACACCTCAGTTTTTCCTAGTGGGTGGAAAATGTCATTCCTGAGAAAATTCCACCCTTCTCCCTCCAGAGATGTCTAGATTAGACACTGAGCTATTTCACGAACTTATTCACAATCGCTACGTCTATCATCTCATGCCTCACACATTGTTGCGGCCTCTGTATCTCATCACTCATGCATGTGAGTATGCATATAAATTACGAGCTATTGCTAGCTAGAGAAAGTGCAGTATAAAAAATTTGAGAGCAGAGAGAAGGGGGAGGGTGAGGTGAACTGAAGAACTGAAGAGTAGCTGTTCAAAGTATTTTTCTACTGACGCTTTGCGGTAGTTGATGACCCAGCTGAGCAGCGAACGTGGATCGTTGACTTGAAAGTTTGTCCATCGAACGATTGCGTACGTCGATTCAATACTCATCACCTCCAACTTCAACGCCTCTATGCTGCCTGAAAATCAATTCACATGTAAATCAAATCATATACCAATCAAATCACTTAATACCAATCAAATCACTTAATACCAATAAAATCACTTAATACCAATCAAATCACTTAATACCAATCAAATCACTTAATACCAATCAAATCAGATGCCAATCAAAATCACTTAATACCAATCAAATGACATGCCAATCATTCTTGGAATCAAACGCTTTGTGGCGTACTACGCTACATTAGCTTGAAGTCAATCGTTATGCAAAACATCGTTAAGTTGAGGTAAATTTTTTTGCAAAACATGGTAAGTTGACGTTGACTGTTGACTCACATGCGACTTGGTCGCCGTTCGATGTCTGTGAAATGTCGAGAGAGTCGACTTGATCGCGTTTACCAACGAAGTCGACGAGTTCGTTGATTTTGTTGAGACAGAGTTTTCGATTGAAGTGGAAGAAGAGCGAACCGTTGCGAATCGTTAAGTTCGTCTGACCTTGGAAATCCCAGAGGTCTTGAAGATTCTGATTGTCAAGGACAAACATCGCGTACCTGGAAAAAATCAAATGAAAAGAAATTAAAACAAATAAAATCAAGTCTTAAAATCAATGGAAAGAAGAAACTAGCTTCAGGTAGCACAGCTTTAATCACGCGTCCACATTCAGGTGTAAGGCAAACCATAGAGAGTACCCGTCTGATTGATATACAAAGGTGCTTCTGAATAAGCTGGTGCCCCATGCGTACTGACCTGTCGCCATGGAGTTTGTAGCCATGGATGACACGGAGACTACGGAGGAATCGGAGCGAGACAAGAGCGTACGACCGAACGACCTTGAGATAATGAGTGATCTCTTCAATCATTCCAAGGTTCTCTTCCAGCTCAGCTCCAAGTGAACCTAAGACATAATAATCAGATGAATCTTTTCAATGCAGACCGTCAGTCAAAGTTGCCATTTGTCCTTTAACCTTCTTCTAAGACAAGTGAGTAAGTGAGTAAGTGATTGAGTGACTGAGTCAAGGGATAGAATAAGTGCAGCCAGTCAGAGCGCAGAGAGAAAAAGAGTGACAGAGAGAAAAAGAATGACAGAGAGAAGGAATGAGAGACAGTGAGGCAGGCAGGCAGACAGACAGAAATACAGAGACAGACAGAAATACAGAGACAGATAGATAGACACAGACACACAGATACACAGACACAAAGAGAGGGAGCGAGGTAGGGATGAAGGAATGGACAGAGACAGATATACACAGAGACCCACAAACAGTGAGAGAGAGACAGACAGACGTAGAAAAAGAGACAGACATGTGAGCAGACAGTGTGGTGATGGTTGAATTGTTAAGATGATAAGTTAGTTGTGTACGTACTTCCTCCGCGTATCTGTATTTCAAGAATTCCTTCGATGATTGTACATCCCTTCAGTCTCTGCGCTGCTGCGATGTTATCAATCGATTGACCAGCGCAAACTACAATCAACACAAACAACAACACAAACATAGCATTCGGATTTTTAATGATTAATAATTTGACTGTTTATATGCTAAAAAGAGAGCAACCAAAGACAGGAGAGAATGGAGAAGAATTGTCCAAAATGCGACCAACCCTCGTATCGAGGAAGGTTGAAGGCAAGGCAAGAAATAAAAATAAGGCATAAAAATGCAACACCACTGACTTAGTTTTCCCAAAACATTAACTTAGACCAATATATTGATACCTTCGTCACCCCAATCCATCAATTGCTGGAAACTATCAACACTGGCTCAATACTGAAAAAGGTCTGCCACTCATGGTCTAGTCACTCCAGTGCATTGCATAAGCAACATTCTATTGTCAAGGGCAAATTCATTCATTCGTTCATTCTCACACCCCGCCCCAACCCAACTACCCACCAATTCACTCACTCACTGACTCGCCCACCCACCCACCGACCGACCGACCCATCCACCCACCCATTCTTCCACCCACTCACCCACTCACCCACCCAGATCCACCCACCCGTAGCTGTCCTCCACCTACCCTTCGGACAGTGCCCCTGACATCTTTCGCACATCGATCGATCCGTCTTGCTCTCCGTGAATCCAGTCGGACATTCTTCCACACATTTTCCATCGGTCATCTTCCAATAAGATCCTTTCTGTGATGATGCCGCTGACGACGATGAGGACGGAGAGAACTGCAGACGACACTCAGCCTCCTCCAGACAACGTCGACCGCGGAACTAAACGAAAGACAATGCAACAACGTAAGACAATGCAACAACGTAAGACAATGCAACAACGTAAGACAATGACAACATTTATGTAGCACCAGGGTGAGAACTGGCGGTGGGAGGTGAACCCTCAACCCCCACCCTCAGGGTCTTTCTCAGGGCTCCATAGTCAAGTCTTCTTTGGGCATTTAGGGTAATGGTAAAACTCTGGCATGAGCAGCGTACGGATGTGGGATTGTTTCTTTCAAACAACCCAAAGGTTCACTCAACCTTCTATTCGGCAGATGGTGTTGGTTAAATGAGTAGTTAGATGTGATGGACGCCTTGCATGGCTGCCAACAGTTAAATTCGACTCCTGCAATGGCTTGTGATCATCCGTTCATAGCATGAATTGTAATCATACTGTGTTGTGTCAGTTTGAAATTCAACAAAGATTATTTCCGTATTATTATTATTATTATTATTATTATTATTAATTATTATCATTATTATTATTATTATTTATTACCCACTCTAGAGCAGATTATAGTCTGACCAAAACAGTTCTGTTTCTACAATTGTCATGGTGTCTAGCACGTATATGAAATTTTTCATCACTGTTTGGACCATGAGATCACCAATGGCAGACTATTCCAGAGAGACCTACAACTGAGAAAGCACGACGCTGACAGGTTGACGTTTCAACATGGCGGACAGAACAACTTTGGAGTTTCAGTGAACAACAATTACTGTTCGCTAATCATTGCATTATCGAATTAATCATCTAATTTAATCATCTAATTTAATAATCTACTAATGCAGAGGAGATTTATATAGCTCCCATAAATAGCATGCAAGAAATCGATGAATGACAAAATGAAAATGTAAATTGTTTTCCAGCGTAAACAATCAACATGGTGGTCGAAAAGTAAGGATGGGTGGAAAACTGGACCTGGTCTTCTGGGGTCGACAAGTGCACATCATCATGCGCAGTAAAACGAATGGAAAAATGGAAGAATCACTTAGGAGTGAGACAGCAACTGTAGATTGGGTAACTCAGACAGACAGACGAGGGATTTCCTGTCCATTTGCTAATTCCAGCAGCAGTCCATAATAACTAATTAGATGCGAGTGATTATGTTATATACTCTGGCATTTTCCACGCTCTCCTCTGACCACTGTTTCCTCCCATCTCCATCTTGTTTACCAGACCAACTGCACCACACCCCCACCACCACCCGACCACCACATCCGGTTCCTGCCAGACACAAAACATACATACCCACCCATTCACCACCTCACCCCGCCCCAACATCTACTCAGCTGACACAGTCAGTCAATCATTCATTAAGTTATTAGTTCATTCAATTAATTCATTCATTCATTCAATTAATTCATTCATTCCGTCAGTTAGTCAATCAATCATTCATTCATTCATTCGTTCAGTCAATAACTAATTCTTTCAATCAGTCAGTAATTCAGCCTGTCATTCACTCATTCCCTAAGTCATTCAAAATGTCAGCCATTTATTTTTATCTTTTAAAATGTTTTATTACATTATTCTTACTACACTTAACTATATTATTATTTCTGTGTTTTATTTTATATTTTTGACATGTAACAGGGTGCGTTGTGTCACCAGGAATTGTCTGATTTTCAATTAAACGAATATACAATGATGAATTTTATTAATATACAATGATAACTTTTATTAACCAATGACTTCTTCTCTTCATCAACCAATAAATACATCATGCATATTCATAGATTGAATATTCGTGACTTTAGGTTTTAATATTCGTAAATATTCGTGAATATTAAGATTTTTTAATATTCGGAAATATTCGTTAATATTCGTTAACGAATTAAGGTGAACGATCGAAACAGGGCCGGATTAAGCAATGTGGGGGCCCTGTTCGGGGAAAAAATTTCGGGAAAATTTTTCGGGAAAATCATATACCATTTCATATCCGCCAAAAAAGTCAATGACCTTTTTTTAAGTCATCTGGCAAATTTTTCCGAAAAATAGTCGTTTCGTCGAAATTTACTGAAAAAATTTCTTTCCGCATTTGTGGGGGCCCCCTGTTCGGCCGAACATGTTGAAGATGCCTAAATCCGGCCCTGGATCGAAACCGCAATGTTACTCGGTATTAAGCAGTTTAAACTTCTGTATGTCTCTATGACATTCACTCGCATCCAGGGCACGGTTGAATTAAAATATGCATTGCGCTTAATATGCTGAGATCAGGATACATTTTGCTTGTATACAGGCACTATTGTTTTCTGCGTTGGCATTTATATTTACTCATCCTGCTACACTGATATACAACTACTTTATCAATATACAGTTAGGCTACTATTAAGCTTATAGGCATAATAGGCAGTTAAAGTTTATTTATAATTTAGCCTACTATTCCTGCTACTAGTCTTGCCAACTGCCATCGGTGAGGCAGTTCGGGGGGGGGGGGGGCAGAAGTCAGACAAAGTGACTTACATTAGGTATTGAATGTGATATGAATGCCGCATGGCCCATTGACCAGACTCAGCAGAGACCTTGAAGGTTTTTTTACAATAAAATCTATTAAAGTTATTGTCACTTACTGGTAGGCCTATAGGTCTATGCGTAAACTAACTCGATTTTGTACAATTCATTCAGTAAAAGTTAAACATTTTCATAAATAACAAAATAAGAATTAAGAATTAAAAATTTCTTGAAGTTGAAAGAACAAGAATAAATAATTTTTTGAAAGAACACAATATTTTACGAATATTATGAATATTAAGTTGGCAGTTTTAATATTCGTTAATATTCGTGAATATTTGAAAATCTTAATATTCATAATATTCGAATACTCAATCTATGTGCATATTTATACGAAAAAGATAGAACACAAAGACAGACAAACTCACAGACACACAGACAAGCAGACAGACAAACTCACAGACACACAAGCAGACATATACACATAGACAGACAGGCAGACCAACCTCGTAGGTGTTCGGTGGACATTTCGGTAGACATCTTCCCTTGTGAAAGATCTTCGTGCAAGCCATACAGTCGGAGTCGAGTGGACCGCGACATCCACCGATGCATTGCGCATGACAACACTTCGTCTCCCATTGTTGTCCACCTGCAGCTGCTGCTGATGCTGTGCTGCTGCTCGTCGTCGTAGCGTTTGTCATGTAACAAGCATTACTCGATTCACAACTTGACGGACAAACTGTAAATGTCAACAACAAAACCACGTTCTGTTAACTAACTAGGACTAACTTATTAGATATCTATTTACTTATTTTGTTATTGTCAACTAACTATACTAAAGTTATTAGATATCTATTTATTTATTATTATGTTATTAGGAGCATGTCTTATAGCTCCCATTAAAAACCATTCTACTCAGATGCACTCCCAACCCAACCTTGGCAAAATCACTTCTCTGGCTCAGACATGGTAGCTGAACTGTTTAGAGCATTTGCCATTTGCCTTGTAACATGGAGAGGGGGACAAGATCGTATAGGCCTACATTAATATTAATTTTATCACTTCTATGACGAGATTGTATACATTAATATTTATTAGCCAACCATCATTCAAGTTCACATCTCACATTTGCTTGGTATTCAGAATCATTAATTCACTAAAAGAAATTTATTATCATGCAAATAATCATAATAAGCTTAGCTAAGAAATGAATCAATCTCAAATTTCAGTCATGATGAGAATTGTATCGACCCCCCCCCCCCCCGACCACTCCATTGAAAATCCAGCAGACTTTCCAATAGACTATCAACCTCCTCCCTGCCCCACGCACACATCCAGAATCTTGCTGACCAAAATCGGGAACAACACTTCATCCGGTGATAGACTCCGCCCATTATATACATATATATATATATATATATATGGTACAATGTAGATAATGTGTATATACTATATATATATATATATATATACAGTAAACACACACATATAGTTATATACATATAATGTCATATATACACTACTAGCTGTACCCAGCCACGCTTTGCTGTGGCATAAAAGACCTTCCCTCTCCCTCCCAATGATAGAGCCCAATAATGATGAAAGGCCTTTTTGCGACTCGCTTATGACGTCACAGCACGCGACCTAATTGATGTTTCGTCTGCTGTGTTTGGGGACTTTCTGAAATCTGACAGTTTTGTTGAATTTGCAAATGGCGGTCGAACGTATTGCAAAGTTCACTTTTTGTGGAAAATATTGGGTTTTTTCGGGGGAAAAAAAATCTTAAGACACGGTGCTATTGGAATGGAAGGTTTTGGTAAATTTTCACAACAATCGGTACGTAACTTTGGGCGTGATTGAATTACTAACTATTGGAAAGTTTCATTTTTATATATATAGATAATAATGTAGGCAATGTTTATATATACATAGTAAACACACACATACATGGGCGTAATTTTTCTAGGGGGGCGCAAACTTTTAAATAATTGTCCCATGGTCTAAATTTAGTGGGTGACAGTTTGAATTTCCATATCACCACGAGAGAATCCTATAACGTAAATGTAGGCTACAGTATAGCCTACATTTACGTTATGCGCCCAACGAAAGATATAATAGGTTCAACTTGTAGAACGAATCGATAAGCACATTGAAAATCGCGTTGTAACAACCACAACCAAATAATCTAAATTTATGTACAACTGTGCGAAAAATCCAGGGGGGCGCACTTGCGCCCCGCTGCGGACGCCCAAGCACACATATATAAATATAAAGAAACGTGTATATGTATATATATATATATAATATATATATATATATATATATATATGAATATATACATATTAATGTATTCCGTCGTCGCACGTCCAATCTCATCATCTCGCCTTCCATCTATTGTTGTCTATTTTTAGCTCAAGCAATGACGTCAACCAGTTGAAACGCCCGCCCACCCACCCCACCCACGATATCTACACCCTTTCCCCGCACACCCCACAACCCCCCACACCACACGACATCGGAATAAATCTGCTGTATCTGAGTTGGAAGAAAATAATCACAAAACAACCGACTCAGCAAATCGTTCGATGATGATGACGACGACGATGATGATGACGACGACGATGATGGAGGTACTGCTCAAAACAATCATCATCATCTTCACCGTGGTGGTGGTGGTGGTGGTGGTGATTATTTAGGATGACAATCATGTAGTTAAGTCTTGGACAGCTAATAGGTCGTTGTAATTCGAAGACGGTCCATAGATGTTTTTCTGACCATACATCTCTCTGCCTATCTGTCTCTGCGTGCGTCTCTCTCTCTTTGTATATCTTTCTCTCTTTGTCTGTTCCGATGTCTCAGTCTACCTCTCAGCCCGTGTGTGTCCGTCTCTCTCTCTCTCACCGCTCCTCCTCCTCCCCACGCCTCTTTCTCGGCGTCGTCGTCGTCCTTTCTAAAGTACACAATCTTTGTTCAACCAGTTTCCAGACGTCGTCGTCGTCGCTCTATCGATCAGTCCTCCTCCTCATCCTCATCCTCCTCATCCTCTCGTCCGCCCTCCCCCCCCCACTACCCTCTCCCCTCAGAGGCAGCACTGCCAGTGGGGAACTCCCCTCGCCTAACCACCAACACCGACCGACAGACAGACGAAACTTCGTCTGCTTTTTGGACAAATTATATTCTTCCGCAGTGTGTATACTCAGCAGCAGCAGCAGCAGCAGCAGCAGCAGCAGCAGCCCTAGCGACTGCCTTAGCCTGCCCCTTGCGACTGATACCTACTCATCATCACCTCAGCTATAGCCCTCCTCCTCCTCATCTTCCTCCTCGTCCTCCTCCTCCTCCTCCTCCATCCATCTCATCCATCAAAACGTGTCATCATGTCGTCGAACAATGTAAACATTTTCCTTTCCACATCAACTGACTGACTCCATCTTCATATTATTATCATCCAATCTAAACGACGATGATGTTGCTGTATTTAACGGACCAGCCTGAATCTAAGTGACGACACACACACACAGCTCACTCATCTTTAGGACCAATCCAAATGTTAAGTATGCAAAATATCCTACTTTCCACCACCCCCCCCCCCCATCAGCCCTACTGCAACTCGTACTTTTCCGGAACCATCCCTCCATCCCCCGCCGCACGCACCCGTGCAACGAAAATCGTCTGAATCCGGTCATCTCAACTCATCCCTTCCTCCTCCTCCTCCTCTTCCTCCTCCTCCTTTCTTCCCTCCTTCTCCTCCTCTTCCTAGTTGCGCTTCTCTTCCTCTCTCTCATCCTCCTGTCCACCTTTCCTTCTCATATTATTCTCCAGCTTAAACCATTTCTTTGCAGACTGCCTTCTGTGTTCTCATGAGCTGCTGATAATGTTTTACTGAACCTTGATGGTTGTTGACTTTGGATTCTTTCATTCGTTCTGTCAATTAACCATCGTTTAAAAATCGTTAAACTGGTTATTTAAATCGTGAACCGGTTGCAGATCTGAGGAGATCTTTGTTCCATTTCATCACCGTTTTATTTGCAGCTTAATGGCGTCTCGGAGTCTGGTGTTAAGACGATCTTTCGGTTAGTCGTTCAAAGTCCTCAGCGTCCTATGTCTAAGGCCAAGAATGACCTAGCAGGGACAACAAGTGCCAGGAAGGGCTAGCAGGGACAACAAGTGCCAGGAAGGGCTAGCAGGGACAACAAGTGCCAGGAAGGGAAAGAAAGGGCCAGAAAAGGCAAGGAAGGGACAATAAGGGCCATAAATGTACAAGAAGGGCTATGAAGGGCTATGAAGGGCTAAGAAGGGAAAGAAAGGGCCATGAAGAGACAAGAAAAGCCGTGAAAGGACAAGAAAAGAAGAACTAAGAAGGGACAAGTTGGGCCAGCATGCTGTCATTGCTGGTATATTTTCCATACAGCTATAAAGGTTAGATAAGGTCTTTCAAACCTGGGAACAACCAACTTGTCTATTAACTTTATGAAGTCATCTGACAAGAGAAAGAGAAAAAAAAGAGGAGGAGGAGGAGGAAGAAAAGGAGGAGAAAGAGGAAGAAGAAAAGGAGGAGGAGGAGGAGGAGAAAGAAGAAGAAAAGAAGGAGAAGGATGGAGTGGGACAGTGTATGGCAGCAGCAGCAGCAGCAAGAATACGATGAAGAGAAATAAAAGAAATTAAATACGATGTAAAAAGAAGAAAAGATTAGAGCGAGAAACAAGAATTGGGACAAGAATGGAGATGGAGAGGAAGAGGAGGATCAGCAGCAGCAGCAGCAGCACAGCAGCAGCAGCAGCAGCAGCAGAGTTTTTGAGTATCGTCATCTGATTAAGACCAGACATTTGACAGAATCTTTTTCTATACTCGGTCCAGAAACTAGTCAACGAATGGGTCAAAAAAGAGAAACATCAGAAGATATGCATAATTCCCCCCTCACACCCACCCCACCCCACACCACTCACTGAGAGCGTAAGACAAAAGCAATTATTATCACCAACAACATCACATGGATTTTTTTAATGAATTTTTAGAACTGCACAACTCCTTCCTTCCCTCCAATCGCTCATAGTACTAAATTAATCCAATCGCAGAACAATGATCTTTTTAAATATTTTTATATGCACAGAAGTGCTTTGAGTACATCTGCACGAATCCATTTAGATTTGCACGTTTTGTGCAGAACTGCATGCAAAAAAGTGCCGCCGCACCACCAAAACCACCACCTCCACCACCACGACCATGACCACCACCACCATCACCACCACCTCCATCACCACCAAAACCACCACCACCTCCACCACCCCGACCATGACCACCACCACCATCACCACCAAAACCACCACCACGACAACCTCCACCATCACCACCAAAACCACCACGACGACCACCACCACCACCTCCACCACGACAACGACCACCACCAACACCACCACCACGACCACGACCAGAGTAAACATCCAACATGACAGGGTGCAAGAAAGCAGTTGTCCTAATACGAAAAGACGGTAGGTAGTGATTGAGATATATAAGAATGACGACTTCCATAAGAGTTTCCTGTATATTCCTAGTTGAACAGCAATCAGCTCCTCCTCCTCCTCTTCCTCCTCCTCATCATCATCATCCTCCTCCTCTCTAGCACCGCTGCTAATGCATCACATACGACAGGTATAATAATGAATGCATTGCTACCAACCAGGTAGGTATACACCTGTTCTTCATACAATCGTTGCTTTCGAAATGGAAATGAATAAAAAGTAAATGCACCTGCTGCAGTACAATAATACAATACAATTATATTATTACAGATAATAATCTCTTGTTTCAATTCATTCAAACAAGATAATTCGCTGGTCAACGTCGCTGTGAGACACAATCAGCAGTCCATTATACTATGCCTCCAATCATGCCCTGCTATCTCTCAGTCTTTTTGCTTGTTTTAATATTATGTGCCTGTCAGTTTGTCTGCCTCTGTCTGTCCCAGTCTGTCCGTTTGTCTGCCTGTCTCGGTCAGACAGTCTGTATGTCTGCCTGCCTGCCTGTCTGTCTATGTCTGTATGTCTCAGTGTGTCTGTTTGTCTGTATCGGTCTGTCTGTTTGCCTGTATCAGTCTGTCTGCCTCTGCCTGTCTCTCAGTCCCTTTGTCCGTCTGTCTGTCTGTCTGTCTCTCTATCTGCCTCTGTCTGTCTGCCAGTCTCTTTACCCGACTGTCTGCGTGTCTGTCTATGTATGTGTTTACGCGATGATGGCATGAGGCGAGTGAATGTAAACGGATGTTTTTCGAAGCAAATCGATTTGAATTTTTAAGCAAACGACCCAGAAATAATTCTAAGCACTGAATTATCCACAGATAGAGAGCTCTGAAAAAATTGTTATTCTCTCGTCACAAGCATCATCACCACCACAACCACTAGCAGTACCACCACCTCCACCACCACCAACCACCACCACCACCACCACGACCACCACCACCACCACGACCTCCACCACCACCACCACGACCTCCACCACCACCTCCACCACCAGCACCACCACCTCCACCACCACCACAACCACCACCACCACGACCACCACCATCGCCACCACCACCACCACGACCACCACCCTCACCACCACCACCACCACCTCCACCACCACCACCACCACGACCACCACAACCACTACCACCACCTCCACCACAACCACCACCACCACCTTCACGACCACCATGACCACCACCACCACCATGACCACCGCCCCCACCACCACCTCCATCACCACCACCACCTCCACCACCACCACCACCACCACCACCATCATCACCACCATACAGAAGTCGCCTACGACATCATGCACAGTCTTTCTGAAGCACAAAGAAATGGCTGCATGTCGTAAAGACCTTCGCTGTACAATGCACCACAGAAACATAACAATGGCATAAAACGCATGAAGCCATTGTTAAACGTGCACCCAGACAACAACACATCAACGCAGAAAAATCCTGAATGACGCATTTTCGTAGCTAATTTAAAAACCAGTCAAATTAGACTAAATAACCTTCTTAGTATTTTTATCTTCATTATTATTATTCGTCAACAACTTTAATTTCGTTCGATCTGCTCTGGTGGTTGTTCTCTGCGCTCTGCGATCTCTATTATAGCGGTGACTTTTGGGTTCCACATGCCCTTAGACTCATACAGCCATCAGACAGAACAGGGCTTGTGGGTCCCTCTGTTTGGAATACAGTACACCTCCCTTTGGTCAGCGTTCCCTTGTCAGACTTGTCTAACTCTTTTTCGAAACTACTCAAGACTTCCTCTTTGGCCGTGCCTGCATGCGTCGGGAGCGCCTCTGAATAGTTATCTTGAATGGGCGCTAAATAAATTCCTCAGATAAATAGATAAGATAAAACTCATCAAACGTCAGAAATGACAAATTTGAACATTTTCAGATTCTCAGATCGTGTAATATTATTTAGACAAAGCTTCATCGATGAGAAAACATTGATCATTGACGTCGGGTCAGAAAGATCAGAAAAGATGGGTGGGGGGTCGGCATTTTGATGACCTAAAGATAAACGAGGCGTACTGAGTCTACTGAGTGGGGTGAAAGAGCCAAACACATCTAAAGTCCAATTACAAAATGCTGAGCAATATTAATCGACTACAGTGCCATTCGAAGCTGGAGCCAAGAATTGCAAAACAAATGGAATGAGCCAGAACCATCATAATAAAGCGGCACAGTCAATGGACCGAAAAGGAGTCGAAGATAGAGGGTGGATGGTTGGATGGTTGCATAGCGGTGACAGTGTATATGACTAGGTGTGCGTTTGGGTGGCTGGATGGATGTGTGGATGGATGTGTGGATGGATGTGTGGGTAAGTGCTAGCGTATAGACAAGAGGATTTATAAGACAGCTCGACCAATAATAACAACAGTTTAACTGAATTGGAAATCAAATAATGTCCAACACCTGTTCCTCCTCCTCGGTTATTAATAGCAGGGCAGACATGAGCGCCAAACCAAACATGCAACAAGGGGCACAGTACACACACACACACACACACACACACGATGCAGCCGACAATTGAATCTGACAGTGTGTACTGTACATGTGTGTTTGCGTGTGTGTGTTGTGTGCGTACTGTGTTTGCGTGTGTGTGTGTGTCTCTCTGTCTGTCTCTCTCGCTGTCTGTCTCTCTCTGTCTCTCTCTCTCTCTGTTTCTGCATCGTCTTCTTGTCTGTCTCCCTGTATGCCTACGTATGTGTGTGTCATATGATTTATGTGGCTTAACAGGCAAGGTATTATAATACTAAGGAGAAAGAAGGATGCACATTTAAGAAACAATGCTAATAACAATACTCTTCCTCTGCTCCTCTTCTTCTTCCTCCTCCTCCTCTTCTTCTTCCTCCTCCTCCTCCTCCTTTCCCCCTCCTCCTCCTCCTCCTCCCCTCCTCCTCCAGACTCTTGCCACTAAATAAATCAAGGAACGAAACGACAAGAAGAAGCTGACAACGATGATGATGCAACACACATCGCAACACATTGAAACAACGACGACGACAACGACAACAACAACAACAATCAACAGAAGAAGAATAAGAATCCGAGTTTAAAACTGAGAATATTATGCACATGTATGCAACAGTTTAACTGCACTGGTGAGTGTGGTCTACGGTTTTAGTCCAAATTGATCAGAAAAGATGAGAGAAGGACTTGCAATGCAAAGTTCACAGCTGCCAATGAGTATATCATACAATGAATGTCTTACACAACAACATCATAATCACCATCATCATCACCATCATCACCATCATCATCAACCAGATCACACCACCCCTCCTTCTCACACAGGTCTATACCTTGGCACCTTGACACATATAGATTGGTCCACTTGCAATACTTCAATCATTAGTCAAAACATACACACACTGTAGCGCACACACTAACACGCACTAACACTGACACACACATACAACATATGCAGTAACATATATACATATAATTTCACACAAACATATACACACGCATAAAAATACACTAACACACACACACACACAAACACATACAACCACAAACACATACAACCACAAACACATACAACCACAAACATGTAGTGCCATAACACTGCCATTTCAAAACTCTTGTCCACCTATATAGAGAAGTGCTAGCGCCTTAATTTTCTCAGCCTTGGCTTTATAAGAAGACAAAGGGTGGTGGCCAGTCCACTCCCTCGCCCTCTCACCATCTCACCAACAGTGTCTCAATGATTCCTCCTCCTCATTCTCCTCCTCCTCCTCCTCTCAAGTCATCCTGGCCACTGTACATCAAACGGACAACCCTTCGGACATGACGCAGCGCATGTGAATAGTGCTTGGCCTTTGAAAAGCATAGGAAAGCTAAAGTTTACGATTTATTACGATTACTAAATCCAAGTGCATTGCAAGAAAGCTGTCTGAGGTGAGAGAAATAACTCTGCCAGTGCCAGTCCCAAGCCAGGAGAAATGAGGAGGGCGACACTAATCAGCTTTTATATGACACTATGGGTGTCATTAAACATCAACAAGCATGAGTTGGCAGCTAGTCCCCTCCCCTCCCCCTCCGCGATAGAACAGAGGTTTTCTTTTGTTCATTGACCCCTCACTCTCTCTTAATCTCTCTTTCTCTCTATATCTCTATTTATCTTTATATATATGAACCTACTTTATACACACACGAGTTCATTTGCTGTTGGCGCTCAAGGAGACGAACTTTGTCCTTTGGTCTTTGCCGTCATAAAAAGATTTAAGCAGATGAAAAGATGGCCGCCCTATAAATAAAGTCGACAGATGATCGGATGATCGGATCCGAGTCTTTCTTAATTGCGAGGAAATTCTTCATCATCGTCATATCAAACGGGGAATAATCCGAGTATCAGCCTAAAGTTAACAATGATATCATATCCACCCCATGCAATTACGTTGTATCAGATATCAGAGACGACGCTAGCAGCAAAAGTGTCTGGTTATCGACAACAGTTACTGTGGCCTAATTATTTCTCCTCGAATCAGTTTTTAAGCCATAAAAGACACAAAAGGTCTAGCAGAAGCCACCATCTGTTGCCAACTCACAAGACATTGTTCATGTCAAAGGCACTTGTATTTTTTTTCCATGCAAACAATGACCTTAGCTCTTATTATTTTAACTGCAGCTGAAGCTTCTTCTTCTTCTGGACTCTAGTCCACATCAGTTTGTTCAGATTCTCTTTTCGGTATCAAGTTGAAAACCCACCCACCACCGATGGCCATCCATCACAATACACAGGATGCTACTGCTGCTGCTGCTGCTGCTGTTGTCTTAATGGTTCAACGAACTTTAGGACATTGATCTCTGACCATGGAGCACCAGCGAATCATGCTCTAACATTACTGTCATCAGACATTTATATAGCGCCGATTCATGTGCAAAACCCAGATGCATTTTCAGCACATTAATATTATGCTATAGTTAAAACGAACGATGTTGATTAAAAAAATGTTCGCCAGTCAGAAAGCAATTATCAGATAAGGAAAAAGTCACCAGCAGCAGCAGCGATAGATATCTCAATCACACTCTCTCACACACTGATTATGTATGCATGCACACACGCACACATGCATATACACACACGTCCATATACATAATATTTTTATACACACCCATGTACACACACAGTGTTACACATATAGACACAAACACATACCCAAGCATGCACATGCACACAGGCATGCACAGCATTACAAGCACACACACACACATATACATGTATATATATATATATCACATATTATACACACATACATAGTAACAATAATAATAATATAGTAGTAGTATTGTGTAATATTATTATTAGCAGTAGTAGTAGTAAAAACAATAACAATAACAATAATAACAAAAAAGTAATAATAGTAGATCAATAATAATCATCATCATGTACAAAGGCATACATACAGAATCCATCAGAGACACGAATATTTCATATCCATTGCAAAAAATAAAATATCCAGAATGGATTTTTTAGCATCATTAGTTTTCCAAATGAATGGATTAATTATTATAGCAACTTATTGATATATTTGATATTTGATATTTTTATATTTGATATTAATGCAGTGCTGATCCTATTCAATTGTGGGTCCTGCCATCTCATTAAGCCTTGCGATTGATGGCTTCGCTAAACTCCCCCTGCTTTTTATAAATCGCTCAAATCCTACTTTTTTTAGCTGCAACTGGACTGGGAGCGCCTCTGAGTAGTCTGTTGAAAATTCTCGAAACGAATGAAATGATGATTAATCTAATAAGCACGTCATCAAATAGACCATTAAATAATAACGATCATAATTACATTATTATTATTATTATTATTATTATTATATGACTAGCTGACCCCGGCCACGCGATGCTGTGGCTGAAAAGAGGCTCCCCTCCCCTTCCCCTTCCCCCTCCCCCTCCCCCTCCGCTCTCTTCCCACCGTGTCGCACCGTCCATTCCGAGCCCAAAGGCCGATTTGGGAAAAGGCCTAAAAGCGGCCTCTTTGGTAATTTAATCGCGACTCGCTTATGACGTCACAGCACGCCACCTCATTCATGTTTCGTTTGCTGTGTTTGGAGACAGCCTTTCTGAAATCTGGGAACCGTGTGGGACGTGTTTAATTTGCAAATGGCGGACGAACGGATTGCAAAGTTCACTTTTTGTGGAAACGATTGCGTGTTTTCGGATGAAAAAATCTTAAAACACGGTGCTATTTGAATGGAAGGTTTTGGTAAATTTTCAAAAGAATCGGTGCGTGAGTTTCGGCGTGGTAGTAACAGGAACTATTGGAAAGTTTCATTTTTATTTATATAGATTATATACATAATGTATATCTGACCTTTCTGGCATTTGTCAGCATTCCAACAGACTTCCTGCCTCAGCTTTTCACCGGTGGTCAGCGTCGTAACATCGAGAACGGGACAGACGGCAGATCCATCGGACTTATTCTTGGGACAAACGTTGACGCATTCATCCGGTTCTTTGTTCTGCATGATGAAGTTATCCGTCATCTTAACACTCGTCACTCTCTGCCAGTCAACCGTATCGATGTAGCACAGCTGTGGATTCTTCTCCATTCGAAGTCCACCGCGCACGATGCGCGTCAGACTGTGCAGACCGATCTCCTCGAGGTCTGGCATTTCGAAGATGACGAGAGCGTAGTTGAAGAAGAGGACCTGGCCACGGATGACGGACAGATTGGGGAAGAGATCGGTGAGAGAGCGCAGACCGTAGACGCGGTAGAGCAGAAGGTAACCGGTGATCTCGCGTAGTTTGGGAAAGGCGAGTCGTCGGAATTCCTCTTCCTCTGCGTGTTCGATGAGAATGATGCGAACGTTGCCTTCGACTACAGTGCAGTCGTTTAATCGCTTGAAGTTCGACAGACGATTGCGGATGTCGAATGTCGAACAGACTGCAGCAGATCAAAACAAAACAAAAACAGTGGAGACGTTTATTTAAATTGTTGCATTTTTTCATGTTATTTTGTCTCTTTTATTGAGCTTTTTAATGTAAATGTAATACTGATTAAAAAGATTATTATTTGCCCGTCTATAAGGCACAAGGAATGTAACGATGGGCTTTGGAAAGTGAGAAAAATATAGTCAGGTTAATACGTATGGAGAAAGTCCGTCAATTGAGACAGAGGGAAAGTACGCTGAGACAGAGGGATAGTATGCAGAGACAGAGGGAAGTATGCTTATAAAAAGGGCCAGTATGCTAATGCAAATGGACAGTATGCTGAGACAGCTGTTAAGTATGCTGATAAATAGGGACAGTACTCAAACAGAGGACTGTATGCTAAGACAGAGGGACAGTATGCTGAGGCAGATGGTAAGTATGCTGATATATAGGGACAGTCTACTGAAACAGAGGACTGTATGCGAGGACCCCGGTATAAGCGCGTAGCGCGCTGTATGCTAAGACAGAGGAGAGATAGTATACTGAGGCAGAGGGACAGTATGCTGACTCAGAGGGACAGAGTATGCGCTGACATGGAAGGACAGCTAATCTCCAGTCAGACAATGTCAGACTTTCATTGAGGCAGAAGAGAGCATAACATACATGTTGTTGGTGCAATCTGGTGGAAGAGAGGTCACAGAGTACAAATTGTTGAGGTCTACTTTGTGAGACAGAGAAAGAGAGAGAGAGAGAGAAAGAGAGAGAAAGAGATAGAGAGAGAGATAACTGACAGCAGACACAGAACAGATGACAGCAGAAGGCACAAAAGAAGAGGAGAACAGCTGGTGACCTAAAGACTCAGAAATCTGAATCCAAACGAAGAAGAAGGAGGAGGTTGATGTTTGATAGATGAAGAAAATAAATCTCTGTGTCTATATATGTCTTGTATATTGACAAGTTGAAAGAGACAAGATTCTACACATGATTTTACAAGAGACATAAAAGAATAATTTTTCATCTTGACACAAAGACTCAATGTGTTGCATAGTCTTAATAATGTCTCTAATTAAAATGTCATTACATTTCTATGCCAATGCAATATTGAACCAGTCACCATTAAATTTCCAATCAATACAAAAACCGATGAAACAATTATCTAACCTACACATCAGCACTTCATACATCATACAACAACATCTGGCAAATCCAATCAAACATTGATTCGTATAATTATAGTATATATATATATATACTATATACACGCAAGCAAGAAACAGGTGACATTAACTGCGACTGTTAAGTATCTTTCAATCTCTACACTGCAGTGCCATGCAATGATGGAATCATCTCGTCTTAGAGTCTCTAGAAAGCACTTCTCCTCCCTCTTCTCCTCTGACTTCTCCTCCTCCTCCTCCTCTTCCTCTTTCCTTGATGTCAATCAAGGACTCAAAGGGTTCGCTCTTAAGGGCTCTGTTCTGCCTATTATATTTCGCCTATTAAAGCAGACTGTGAACGTAGGTTTGTCTTGGAAGAGAACGTCACATTCATGAGAGGAGATATGAAGAATAAGAAGAGGATGAGGAAGATGGCATTTTCGTTTGTGCACTCATTCTGAGTTGAGTTCAAATGGCGACAGATGACAGATAGACTCATGATTTCATCATCACATGTCCACGATCACATGTCATCACATGTCATCACATGTCATCAAATTTCATCACATCAATCACGATGAGAAATATTCAACATCAACCTTTATCTCTCATCAGTGCTTTCACCAGCACCGCCACCGTCGCAAGAAATGCCTACGACTATATATATATATATATATATATATATATATATATATATATATATATATATATATATATACTGCTATTATTATCTGGCATTTATGAGGCGCCATTATCTAATGAGACGAAGCATCAATCGATGGTGCTACTAAAGCAATAATTGTGAGTGAAGGACTTGAGTCTCAAGAATCAAGATCATCCCTAAACAGTAACTAATGCGATAGAATAATGAACAGTTGAACACCAAACCACGGACTCTCTGCTCTTATATAGTATCGGTTGACACCGTTTTAAAGGTGTCTAACTGTATAATAATCGGCAATTGTGATTCAAAGTCTTGAGTCTCAAGATTCCTAAACACTTCTTAAAACGTTGACTGATAAATTAATGATTATCGATTGCATCAAAGAAGAAGCCAGAGTGAGAGTTGGATGGATGAAGAAGAACAAAAAGTTGGCCTTTTAAATGTTTCGTTCCTATATATATTTTAACTTTTTTTTAAAAACGGGTGTCAACTGATGCTATTATAAGAGCAGGGAGTCCGCGGTTCGGCACTCCTTCTTTTCATGTAGTTACTGTTTAAATAACATCAGAAAGTTCATTCAATCACTTCTTCAATCACATCAACCAATCAACGCTAACAGTCTAAACAGAAGACACGTGGGCAACAGCGTGAAACACAGATCTGAGTTGGAAAACGAGTGCTATAGAAATTTCCTGAATGAATGAACTAAGTCAGTGACAACCACCCGGGACAAGTCGTTCCTACGGTCTGAAGGAAAGGAGGGAGGGGTATGTCTTGTAACAACCCCCGCCCCCTGGAAGGGAGGAGGGAGCATGGGAGAGAAGGAACAAGCGTCGTCTTGTGACTGCAACCCACCCCAGTCTCATTGCATCTCCTTCTGAGTCGGTCACCCAGATATCACACACACACACACACACGCACGCACACACACACAGTCACACACACAGTCACACACACAGTCACCTAGACAGATATCACACACACACACACGCACGCACACACACACAGTCACACACACAGTCACACACACAGTCACCTAGACAGATATCACACACACACACACACACACACACACACAGTCACACACACAGTCACACACACAGTCACCTAGACAGATATCACACACACACACACACACACACAGTCACACACACAGTCACACACACAGTCACAAGTAGTTATGAAAGGGCAGGAGCTGGTGCAAATATACTGGTTCCATGCTCTCTACAACGTCTATACTGGTTCCCGGACCGGCGGAAGTGACCCAGGGGTTCCCCGGACCGGCGGAAGTGATCCAGGGCCTCCCCGAACCGTCGGAAGCCCTCAACAACACCTAGACTGCCCCACTACTTCAGCAGAGGACACCTACATTGGCTGATGCGCTGGCTCCCTGCCGACGAAAGGACTACTGCCTTACTTTGCTTAGCAGCTATGTTCTGTAACCCTGGATAGGAAGTGTGACAATGCATCTCAAACCTACTCTGCCTAGCAACCACGATATGTACCCCTACTTTCCATAGCATCTACGCTCTGTAACGCTGGATAGGAAGAGTGACATTGCCCTAATCTGTGTATCAACCAAACTCTACAACCTTTGCCCTCTACACCTAGATTGTGGATAGGTGTGACACAGCCCTACTCTGCGTAACACCTACACTCTGGAGCCCAACTTTGCTTAGCGGATATGCTTTAGAGCCCCCATTTACTAAGCATCGGGATAACCAGAACGTGGACTAAGTCGGAAGTTTGACATTAAGTATCCACCACGATTTGATTAGCTTAGCATCTGCTCAACAATAATTATGTAGATTGGAAGCATACCAGGATGTTAATATTCTCAACATGGACCAATTCTTAAATTTATTCTACATAATGCATATCGGAACATAACCTTTGTGGTTAATACCATCAACTGTCTTACCAGCCGAAAGTACCGAATAGCATAGTGTATAGTGTACACAGTGTACATAGTTAGTTAGCTGTTTCCTTATAAGAATCACCGGAAATGATAAAAAAGGTTTATAATGAAACTCACCAGAAACATTCAGATTTCAGCTTTACTTAAGCTCTTATAAGCAGCACGAAGAAAAATTTGAGAATATATTTAAATATAAACAATATAAAATCACACAAACAAGATTATAAAAATTTGCAAATATTTTGTGATATTTATGATGCAGATGGTATAAAACCTAGCACAACAATGTAACACAGAGACCATAGACTTCGCTAGATGGCAGTGATGTCCTCACAATCTCCACAAGCGACACAACCTAAGCAACTGCACACATAGATAATTAAAACAAAAGCGGCAAGCAACAATATGACAAGCGTGAAAAACCACAATTTCTAGCTCATGGCCTCTCCGTAATATGATTACACAAGGTGTGGATCAGACTACAACAATATCTCGCAATCTCTATGCTTCTCCAGATTGATTTGTGTTGGATAATTCTAAACAGCGCACGCTGTTTAATAGGCCTAGAACATTCCTAATCAACAAAATAGCCTCCATTTGTTAGTTCTGATCAGATTGTATTAATATAATAATGTGGAAAATGACCTAGCAGTCAGAATTCGATTGAATCCAAGATAGTGAATAACCCGGCCGAAATGATTAAATCGTATGTGGAGTAGCATCTGTCTGAGAAAAGAGCTGATGTGACAAGGTTTAAGCCGGATATTTAAAACGCGCATGTGTTTAGAGGTAGAACTATGAACCATCATAAGTATTACTTCGCTTGCACACAGCGATTAAATTCGGCAGCTTCTTACATACTTAAAGCATTTCCCCATGTTACCTTTTTTGATTCTGTCCGGGACTTGGGTGTTATGCTTGATGAAGAACTTAGTTTCTCAAAACATGTCAACCAGCTGACTCGTGGCTGTTACTACCAAATTCGTCAGCTACGGGTCATCTCTCGCTCCTTATCAGAGAACTCTGCTGCTACCCTTGTTCATGCTTTTGTTACCAGCCGCTTGGACTACTGTTGCTCTATTCTGGTTGGTTTGCCTCTATTATTGATATCCCGACTTGACCGTGTTCTTCGGTCTGCAGCCCGGCTAATTGGTCGAATCCCCAAATATGCATCCGTTTCATCTTACATTCGTGATACTCTACACTGGCTCCCTATCTCACAGCGCATCGAATACAGAATTGCTTCACTGGTTTGGCGTTGTCTTCTTGGCTGTGCCCCGACTTATCTGTGTGAACTCTGCTGTCCATTATCTGTTGTCCTTTCTCGCAGAGCCCTTCGCTCTGCCTCTAGCGGTAAGCTTTTGGTCCCGCGTGTTGAAACATCAACCTGTCAGCGTCGTGCCTTCTCAGTTGTAGGTCCTTCTGTCTGGAATAGTCTCCCGTTGCAGATGCGCTTGCTGCCTAGGGTCGACTCGTCAGTGTTCTACAAGCTCCTTAAAACTTTTTTGTTTCACCGTGGTTGGACTGGGAGCGCTTCTGAGTGGATTTCTTGAAGAGGCGCTATATAAATTCTTGAAATGAATGAATGAATGAATGAACTTACCGTATTCGCATGTTGATAATATTATGATCCCAACATGTATACAAAAAGCCCAATGGGGATTTCCACAATGACCAAGGCATGAGATGCAGCGTCTGAAACTGTGGGAATTTCCCAAATCCCAACATCATCGAAAATCCAATATTCTGTTATTATGGCAATACAAAGTTGCATAATCATCACGATTATTATGACACAGCAAAAATCTACCCTTAGACCTGCCCGAGCAAGTCTATCTGGAGGCCTATAAAAGCAGTTGCTCCAGTATGTAGACCTTCATAATCTGATCAGCACCAGCGACGCAACATAGGATAGAAATCGACGCGAGAATGCTTGAACCGCAGACCGTCAACACTACGTCGGCAGATCAACATGGTGAGTTATTTTTATCGCCTGAGTAAAACTAATCTGGTTAAGTTAAGGATAATCTTATAAGAAGTCATGGTATTCTATAGATAAGCTTCATTAATCACTAGATTAATTATAATGGCGTGGCTAGGATAGAATTCCCCCAGCCGGATGGTTGAGGACGGCCCCAAATGTTTTCATTTACACACTTTCGGTTTTAAGTTTATTTTTTACCCCAATAGGGCTATGCTTCTTCGGCACCAACAGGATTAATATTTATCGTTTGGACCGTGGAGGTCATCCAACCGCCGCAAGAGGCCGTGCTGTTATATTCAGGTTATACACAGACTACCAAAATTTATCCCAGATTTCTTCCAAGAGATCAAGCCATATCAGGCTTTCATGGATGTTGGCATCAACCAAATGACCTGGGGTTTCGATTACTTTGCATACGCAGTCTCATATTAAATTGTGGGATTTATATTAGTTAATCGAACGTATTCTTCTTAAACGTGGATGGGTTGGGAGCGCTTCTGAGTAGACATCATCAATAGGCACTATAGATAGCCCAAAAATACCTTGTTAGGACATAATTTTATCATCTGCAAAGCAAGCTTATTAATAGCAATTTTAGTTTCTACAATAATCGTAAGACCACCATCACTTCAACTATGAATCATGGTCACTATAATAGTCTAGGCGGATTATAATTCTATTGAGGCGGTCGTGTGGATCAGCAATGCAATGCGATGTAAATCTTTGAGAATTTATCAGCGCTTATAAAACCACGGCAGGGAGATCAGCTTATTACTAGCGCTATTCATATCAAGGTCGCAATAGCCAGAGTTGGCTTTTCGTTCCAGTGCCAGGTCAAAATCCGAGGGGGTCAAAATCCGAGGGGGTCAAGCCGAGGAGACATCGTGATGTTACAGGGGTTGGTGGTGATGGTGGTAGTTGGTGATTGAGGGATGAGCGAATAGTGCTGTATAAGACTTATGCATAATCAAAGTCCACTAGCTTTTCTGAATGGGATATAACACCCCGTAAGACTAGATACAATACATGTTTCGCAGATCTCTTTACCAATAAGACTTTCTAGTTTGTTGGAACAACAAATATTTTTAGCTAGATACCAATGGCAATCTCCAAAACTCTAAAACACCGATCGAAATCCAGGCCTATCTCATCAGATTTTTCATGAGCATTGAGCCAAAAGGACAGAGCGAAAAAGCAGTCCAACCAGGATTGAGATTGTATTACCTCAAACATACTGATAATATTATTTATTCTAATTGTTTTTAAACATAGTTGAACAACTATATAATAGCTGCTATGTTTCTATTTCTAGATCTGAAGAGACATGCAGAAGCCGACCCTACAACCTCATTCCCACTTAAAAAACAAAGTATGTGACCATACTATTTGATTTAATGATGACGCATATTTATTTATAGGCTATGTTGTGTGTAACCCAAATATATATATTAATCATAAGCCACGAGGTAGCTGAAGGTCTTTCTCGGTTCCATGAGTTGGCCAACACATCTCATGTTTAACAACACACGCATATCAAAGATGTTTAGGGTCGCCCTTCTCCTTTATCCAGGCATGAGACTGGCTCTGATACAGTTTGGCCAGTGGTGGTGTTGAATTGTTTGTGATTTGCATTTATAAATGATCAAGTACAATGCCATACATATTCATGTATAGCGATCAGTAGTGAAGATATGAGAACTCCAGCCCACAGTAGTGACGTGCCTAGCCCAGGGGCGGCCGCGTGACGTCAGGTGCCTTAGTATTACCATCGATTAAAGGAGAGCACGCCTATGCTGTGAATGTTTAGATACTATAATAATTGTAAATCTAATTTTTAATTTCAAGTTTACAATTTTTAATTTCAATTTTATTTTTAAAATATTCACAAATACAATTTTTTTTTTCTTGTTCTTCTTTAATTCAATTTTATATTTAAATCCAAGTTTAAAATTTGTGAATTCAAGTTTATAATTTCTAATTTCAATTTAATTTTTAAATTAATCACAAATACAATTAAAATTTTTTCCTTAATTCAATTTTATATTTTATTTCTACTCCAAATAACAACACAATTTTAAATTTAATTTGTAATCCAAGTTTAAAATTTTTAAATTCAAGTTTAAGATTTTTAAATTCAATTTTATTTTTATTTTAATCACAAACACAATTTATTATTATTTTTTTCCTTAATTCAATTTTATATTTTATTTGTAATCCGAAAAAATTCAACTTTTAATTTTAAATCTTAAAATTTTAAATTAAGCATACAATTTTTAATTTCAATTTTATATTTTAATTTATTTATTTATTTATTTCAAATTCATATTTTATTTATATCCCAAAGACAATTTTTAATCTTAAGTATTTAAATATATTTTGTAATTCAATATTTCAGCTTTAATTATATATCAATAAAGACAATGAATATGCTTTGTGTCGTTTCAGAAACGGACAGCTATTGCCGGTACTGCTCCGCTTACAAGAAGACGAAGCTGGATGATGCGGGCCTTTGTGAAATTTGTGCAAAGAGACGGATTTGCAACACGTGCCGTCTCCGTCGTCAGGCGCATTTCTTCAATGGCGATTCGCCAGTCTGTAACACATGCGCAAACCCAACATCCAAGCAACTTCGTGCCTCGGTTCGAAACGTCTTCGACGAGGAGCAACTATCGTCCGATCCAAGTATCGTAGACGTTAGACTGCTAATTCGCGGCCTTGAGGGTAATATTTCAACCAGTTTGGAGGAACATTTAGCAGGAAAAGGGTAAGCTACTTTTTCTTTTCTTATTAAAAAATTGAAATTATAAATATTATAAATCTAAACGATATATTGATGTCTCAAAATGTATTCACAATATTAAACATTGATGTCAGACGTTTGGAGATTTAGTGTTTGGTTATTTTAGGCCGGTCAAATGGTACCTCACTTCGGAGTTCAAGTTCGAGCGAGAAAACCCAGATGGCAGCACCAGGTCAACCACGGCATATTTCAAGTCCGATCCAGCAATACTGCTAAACACCACGAACATGCATTCACAGTTGGAGGATGCTATTACGCGAATAGACACCCTCTCAGACAGATTTACGACCGAGGGGTCTGGGTGGACCATTGACCAAGTCGGAAACATCGCATTACACACAGCCGAATATGATCCGATCGGAGGCTCGTCCTATATACGAAGTCCAAAGTGGCTCGAATCTAAAAAGGCTACCATTAACATTCAGAATAATGACAATCTATGTTTTATATATTGCGTTCTCGCACACATCCATCCCATGAAGCAAAATGCTGAGCGAGTATCCAAATACAAACAATTCATGAACGATTTAACCTTTTAAGGCCTAGCATTTCCCATCGAGATTGGCCAGATCCCAATATTTGAAGCAAACAATCCAGATTTCGCGATTAACGTCATTTGCATAAACTCGGAGGAGGACCACACATTTGTGCCGCTGTATGCCTCACAACATCGTGACCGCAAACATATTGTTAATTTGCTATTGCTGAGCGAAGGCGAGCGAAGACACTATATCCTTATTCGAAGTCTATCCCGGCTATTGCATGATAGAAACGCATCTAGGCACCAAAACTTTCCATGTCCATTCTGCCTCCATTGCTTCAAAACAGAAATATGCTTGCAGAGCCATATTCCAGAATGTAGTACTCACGGAGTCCAAAAGGTGCGTTATCCTTCTCCTGACCATAACATTTTGAAATTTTCCAACATTCAAAATCAAATGCCCATTGGATTCACTATCTATGCAGACTTCGAGGCCTACTTGGGCAAAGCCGATATCGATGCCGGCAATTCGACAAAATTTTGTGATACACATACGCCCAGCGGTTTCTGTTGCTTAACGGTCTCGACAATCGCTCAGTACAATAGCGAACGGCCGTATGTATACAGCGGTAGCAATGTTATGGACCATTTCTTCACTCATTTAAAATCGGAACAAGTTCGAATAAATAAAATTCTGTCCAAAAACGAACCGATGGCGCCTCTTTCACAATTGCAAATGACAACATACACAAATTGTACCAAATGTCCCTCGTGCGACGTCGATCTTACCGCGGAAAATAAAGTAAGGCACCATTGTCACGTAACTGGCCAATTCATTTCGGCGCTATGCAACAACTGCAACTTGCAGTACAAATACAAGAGGTCGAAAGTCGGTCAGAATGAATATAATTATCTCATCCCGGTCGTGTTTCACAACCTCCGTGGGTACGACTCACACATCATCCTCAAACATCTATCTCGATTTTTTGCGCCGAAAGACGTCTTCGTTATCGCCACCAACATGGAGAAATACCTAGCGTTCGAAATCGACGGCCTACGTTTCGTGGATTCTCTCCAATTTCTTAATTGCAGTCTAGACACTCTGGTGAACAATTTATCAAAAGGCGGAAATTCTAAATTCGTTCATATGCGTAGACTCCATCCGAACGATGATCAATTCAAATTGTTGCTTCGGAAAGGGGTCTATCCATATGAATATATGGATTGTGCGGAAAGAATGTAGGAGACATGTTTGCCACCTCATGAACAGTTCTTCAGCCGACTCACCGACGAACATATCAGCGACGACGATTATTCACACGCTCGAGACATCTGGTCAAAATTTGACATGCATTCGATGAGGGACTATCACGACCTGTACTTAGAAACTGATGTAGTGCTTCTAGCCGATGTGTTCGAAGAATTTCGTAAGATGTCTTTGGATTTCTATGGGCTGGATGCGCTGCATTATTTTTCGAGTCCAGGTCTGAGTTTCGATGCGTGTCTCAAGATGACCGGTGTCTCACTGGAATTGATCGTCGATCCTGATCAGTTCCTTTTCATCGAGAAGGGAATGCGAGGTGGGGTAAGTATGATTACTAACCGGTATGCCAAGTCAAACAACCCATATCTCGCTCAAGGATATGATGCCACTGCAGAAACAAGCTACATAATGTACTTGGACTGCAACAACCTATATGGCTATGCCATGAGTGAGCCTTTGCCAACAGGCAAATTCCGATTCTTGAGTGCCGAAGAAGTCGAGAATTTCGATCTGAGTTCCAAACATGATGATGATAAGAAAGGGTACATTCTCGAGGTGGATATGGAATATCCACCTCATCTGCACAATCCACATAACGATTACCCGCTAGCTCCCGAAAAGGTGGCGATAACGAAGGATATGCTTTCACCATATGCGGATGAATTGGCCGGAAAGTTAGGGATAAAATTTTCAAATCAAATTCAGAAATTGGTTCCAAACCTAAATCATAAGACGAATTACGTTCTCCATTACAGAAATTTACAGTTTTACGTGGCAATGGGGCTTAAAATCACCAAAACACACAACATTCTTGAATTTGACCAATCTCGATGGTTGAAGTCATACATCGACTTTAACACCGGCAAGCGACAGATGGCCGCCAATTCATTCGAAAAAGACTTTTTCAAATTGCAAAATAACTCAGTGTTCGGGAAGACAATGCAGAACAATCGCCGGCATCTAAATATTCGGCTGGTGACGAACGAGAGGCAAGCGAAGCGTTACATAGCTCGACCGACATTCCAGGAGTTCAACATTATAAATGAGGACCTTACCGCCATCAAAATGATAAAGTCCGATGTGATGTTGGACAAGCCTATATACGCAGGAATGTGTATATTGGATATCTCGAAACTGCATATGTATCGTTTTCACTACGAGCATGTGCAGAAGTTGTATGGTGAAAGAGCGAAATTATTATTCACCGATACAGACAGTTTGTGCTATCATATTCGGACCGCTGATGTGTATTTGGACATGCGTCAAAATCTGACCGAATACGACACATCCGACTACCCCGCCGATCACTTTCTGCATAGCAAAGCTAATGCGAAGGTGATTGGCAAATTCAAAGACGAGTCGAATGGGGAACCACCTTTGGAATTTGTGGGGTTACGTTCAAAAATGTACAGTCTTTTGCTCCCCAGGGATTACGAAAAGAAGACTGCCAAAGGTGTGAAAAAGTCGTGCGTGTCCAAATACATACGACATCGAGATTACGCAAACTGTCTGTTCGATGAAACCCCGACGACTGCAAAATTTTATACAATTCGAAGTATTAAACACCAATTACACACCGCGGAAATCTCAAAATCTGCTCTTTCGCCGTACGACGACAAGAGATATCTGATAAACAATCGAGATTCGCTTGCCTACGGCCATGTGTCGCTTAAATGCTAGGGCCTTAACTAATATTTGTACTTCTAACTCCCCATCGTGTATATAGCTTGTTTGATATTAATATTTGTACTCCAATCTCTACTTCAACATTGCTGCGATGAGTGCGATGTCTGATCACTATTTTAGGACTGATTGATTCGCCAAGTATAGATTATGGACTCATAGCTGATCACTGTTCTGCTTTACATTGAAAATGGACATATCTCCGCATTTAGTACTTGCTTCGATATATTATATGTTGGACGCGATAAGTGACAACTTATTGATTTATTGTTATATTATTCGCTGTATTTAATCTTACACTTGCCTAATTATTATTGTGGTGAAATTAAACTTTGATATTGCCACTCCTGTGTTTGTTTTCTTTCTAATATCTCATAATTAAAATAGTTTACATTCACCCATGTTCAGCATTTGAATGCTAAAAAAATAGATTAGATTTCATACCAAACAAATAAAAACTTTGGATCCAGAGTACATATACTAAACCACGTAGGGTTCCAGAGGTGGATGCTATGCAAAGTAGGGGTACAGAGTTTGGTTGTTACGCAGAGTAGGTTTGAGCTGCAATAGCACACTTTCTGTCCAGAGTTACAGAACATAGCTGCTGAGCAAGGTAAGGCTGCAATCCTTCCGGGGAGTCAGTGTAGGGAGCCAGTACATCAACCAATGTGGGTGTCCTCTGCTGAAGTAGGGGGTCAGTCTAGGTGTTGTTGAGGGCTTCCGACGGTCCGGGGAGGCCCTGGATCACTTCCGCCGGTCCGGGGAACCCCTGGGTCACTTCCGCCGGTCCGGGAACCAGTATGGACGTTGTAGAGAGCATGGAACCAGTATATTTGCACCAGCTCCTGCCCTTTCATAACTACTACCACACACACACTGTGATCGGCTGCCGACAAACGACGCACAGCCAATCGCCCGACAGACGGACATAAACCAACCGACATACATGTAGACCGATCAGAGACACCGTTGAGACGGCGGCCAGACAACATCCTGGCAAAAACCGAGTTCCTCCCTCCGACGAAAGAAAGGGAGACTGCATGAGGGAGACTCGTGAAGAGGGAGACTCGTGGAGGAGGGAAGGAGAGGAAGCACAGCAGCAGCGGAAGATGGTGGTCGAACCACATGGAAAGCTATAACTTCCGTTTCAATCTTTCAACCATACCAACTCCCCACCCATCCCCCCACCCACATCGACCCCCACCCACTCCCCACCCACATCGACTACTCCTTTGCCTGCTGCTATAGAAGCTGATCCTTTCCGCACGACTTTATCAATGCAGCCTGACAAACACATCCGCCGTCATCAGTGCATGCAGTAATGCAGACATTACAATGATTACATTGTACCACATTCGTAGAATTACTGTTTCTGTTGCCATTGAGTCTCACACACTCACAGGCTACCATAGTTGTACTGTTAAATCATTTACCCCAACCAACCCACCCTACCCAACCCACCCCACCCCACCCACCAACCCCACCCACCCCACCCCAATCAATCCCAACATATTATGACCAATCACTCTGCAATCAGATCAGAGGCAACATAATTATCGTCCAATGCAATGATGTAACACGGCAAACAAGTAGAAACATGTTTTCAATGTACATGTATACATGTCTCAACGAGGAAACTCTTCTGAATGTAAAATTACTGCAGTCTGCATCGTAAATAATGTAAATAAGGGAAATTATTACACGTTGGGAGAATTCATTTATTTATTTCGAATATTTTATACATCGCCTCTTCAATGGAGGCTACTCAGAAGTGCTCCCGGTCGAACCACGGCTAAACAGGACAGTCTTGAGGTTCTTAATTAAGGTACAGAGCGGAGTGACCCCTGGGAACTAAGCACATGACATGAATGTGTAATACAGATGTGTGTGGGTGTGCACGGGGTGGTGTCATTCTAAATGTGCCGTGGTGTCATTCTAAATCCGAACTGCAGTGTTGTTATTAGTGCAAAAGCACATTCATCATTCAGTGTCTGGTTGAAGGCCACAGCGAATAATCAATCTAATATTCATACATGGATGATGTGCAATATCAAGGACACCAGCAGCAGCAGCAACCCATCTCCCATATATTAAATATACGACGACCCATCTATCCTCTGCCAGTATTATTATAGGCCTATCTATCTCCTCATCAGTTTATAAATCAAACATCTTACGTGTTACATGATTCATCCGATCTCAGAATAGATTGTAATTGTAAATGTAATCAGTGACTTCTGTAGCGCCACTGGTGTGTGTAACGCAGAAGGTATCAACCTATATGGCTTAATTAAGCAGAATCAATCCATATATATATAATCATAAGTCAATATCGATCCATAGAGATTTATCGATGGACGACGACGCCCACCGCCATAGCCATAGCCATAGCCATGCACCGTTCTCTATCTATCTCTCTATCCCTATCTCTCTCTTTCTCTATCTATCTCTCTCTCTATCCCTATCTCTCTCTTTCTCTATCTATCTCTCTCTCTCTATCTATCTCTACCTCTCTCGGCGTTGTTCTCCAGTGCAACAAAGTCACGCACGCACATTCTTCCATTCCCTTGCCTTCCCTTGCCTTCCCTTGCCTTGTTTCGGTGGAGAGAGATATAGGACAATGGTGTTGTTGGTATGAGGAAGATGGTATATAAAGCAGACGACGAGCGGTGTGTGAGCTAATAATAGATTTCTCTTCTCATCGAAAAACGATGTTTTAAGTGGATCGGGAAAAATAATAAGTCATTGAATGTGAATGATCAGGAAAAATAACAGCAGCAGCAGCAGCAGCAGCAGCAACAGCAGCAACAGCACGACATCTGGATTATCAACATGACACACGGAAACTCTGTCTGTGTGTCTATGTCTGTCTGTCTGTCCATCAGTCTGTCCATCAGTCTGTCTGTCTGTCTGTCTGTCTGTCTCACAACACAGCAGACTAAATATGACATCAGCTTAAACTGTTAGCTATAATAATAATAATAATAATAACAATAATAAATATATGACGTTGTTCTTCTCTGCCTGTATCGAATTTGTTTTGATTGAGCGCCTGTGAATAAGCTGGTTCCCGCCACTTGGCTTTTGTTGTCGCTATAGAAGTACCGAGTACGATGACCTGCAATCCCTATACAGCGTGGTGCTTCATCAGAATCTCTGACGAACAACATGACTCTGAATGTGTCCACACCATCGTCACACATCACGTCGTACACATTGCACTTTCGTTTCGACGACGTCGTCGGTGTTTGGCCACATCAGCCATGACTCGTTAGATGTCCAGCCAATCGCGTTGTCGTCAACAACAGGACCTTGCTCGCAATCCAATGACAAAATGGCGGCCAGTGCAAAACAGCCTCAATCTCTCGCTCTCTTTTTCTCACTCTCTTTCTCTCTCTTCTCTATATTTTCTCTCTCTTTTCTCTCTCTTTCTCTTTTCTCTCTCTTTTTCTTTCTATCTACGGTTGTATACGTGATCTCTACCAAACGATTTGCTGCTGCCGCGTCAAGGGTGTGAGATGACGAAGGGGTGATGTGGGAGTGAGGTGGGGTCAGGTGAAGGCGTGAGATGGGGGTGAGATGGGGTTGAGATGAGTAGTAGAAGGCTCTGGATTGGGTGAGATGGGGTGAGATTGGGTCAGAGCCTTCTATTACTATTCAGTAGTAGAAGGCTCTGGATTGGGTGAGGTGGGATTGAGATGGGGTGAGATTGGGTGAGGTGGGGTGAGATTGGGTGAGGTGGGGTTGAGATGTGGTGAGATTGGGGGTTGAGATTGGGGGTTAAGATGGGGTGGCGCGGGGGTCAGGTAGGGTAAGTCGGGTGAGGTGGGGTGATATGAAGGCGTAATAATTAAGACGGAATGAGGATGGGTGAGGCGAAAGGGTGAGTGGAAGGAAAGGGTGACGAGGTGTGAGTGAGGTGAAGGGGTTGGGGGTTGGGTGGACGACATGAAAGACAGCAAACCGTCGTCGACTTCGATCTTGTTGGCGCCATCGTTGTTGTCCAGCAGCTGCTAGTCACACCATCTGTCTGCCTATTATAGTCTGTCTGTCTGTGTCTGCCTGTCTGTGTCTGTCTGTGTCTGTCTATGTCTGTGTCTGTCTGTATGTGTCTGTATGTGTTTGTCATTATGTGTCTGTGTCTGTCTGTGTCTGTCTATGTCTGTCTACGTCTGCCTGTGTCTGTCTGTGTCTGTCTATGTCTGTCTGTGTCTGTCTGTGTCTGTCTATTGGTCTGTCTGTGTCTGTCTGTGTCTGTCGGTTGGTCTGTCTGTGTCTGTCTGTCTGTGTCTGTCTGTCTGTGTGTGTCTGTCTCTGTCTGTCTGTGTCTGTCTGTGTCTGTCGGTTGGTAGCAGATGTCGTCCCGCATTTTGTCGCCGTCGTTTCAATGCAACTCTGGTCCAATTTTTGTCTTAAGATCAGCCAAGTACTCTCATAATTATTATGTATGTATATATATATATATTATATCAACTATTGATACAGCACCCCCACCTCCATCATCCCATGCCCACCCCTCTCCTGCACCCCCTCCCTTCTCTAGCGACGCCAATATTAAAGCCGGTCTGCGCCACCGTAGTACTTCCTGCTTCACTCCGATTGGTTGCACATGTGTGTGTGTGTGTGTGTGTGTGTATATGTGTGTATATTATATGTGTGTGTTATAATGTATGCGTGTGCATGTGTGGTCAACTGGTTCTCAGACAGAAGAGCACCTATCTCTCTATCTAAACCCACGTGTCCTCCTCCTCCTCCGTCTAACATCTGTCCTCACCTCCTCCTTCTTGGCCAATAACTGCTCCACCACCGTTCTGAGATTACTACGGCGCTACAGAAGTTCCTAGAACTGATCCACTTCCCATTCAACCATCCAGAGCACTCCCCCCCCCCCCAACAGCCAGACCACCAAACGACAGAAGACGGAGGACGAAATTGCGCAAAACGTTGAAGCGTTGTTCTGTCGGTCAGTCTAGTCTATCAGTCTACCGTCCCTCTCCCCATTCCCACCCCCGCCCCCCCCCCCCCACCAACAGCAGCAGCATCGGCGCCTGCCTCGGCCTCACCATTCGCCCCTCCCTCCCTCCTCCTCCTCCTCCTCCTCCGTCACCGCCTCATTGGCCGTCGTCGTCGTCGTCGACCTAAAAAAGGTTGAACAGTCGGCAACAAACACATAAGGAGACGACGACAGACGGACAGACAGACGGACAAACGAACGTACAACCACCGACACTCAACGACACTAAGGCCGACACCCAGACCCAGGCGCCCGCCCGCCACCACCGGCACTGCAGCCCCTCTATCTGTCTATCTGGCTGTCCGTCCGTCTGCCTCTCTGTCAGTCTGTCTGTGTGTCTGTCTAGAGCGCGGCCTGTGATATATTTTGTTTACCTGAAATCATCGTGGACTAGGTCAGTGCACCAGCACTCACAGGGCGGTGTTGGCGGTGGCGCACTACACCATGCATGCAGCAAGCACGCGAGATTAAACAGCAGCAGTGGCGGTGGCATTACACTCAGCCACAACAGCCATCACGCACTTAACATCAGCTGCAGCACACACTGCTGCACTCGCAACAACACCAATAAGAATCACACTCACTATTCACAATCACAACACGCTACTACTACTACTACTGATAATAGTAGTAGTAGCCTATGGCAATGAGGATTATAATAACAATAATAATAATAATAATAATAATAATAATAATAATAATTTCTTTTTTAAATGACGAAAAAGTAAAGCAAAGATAATAATACATATAATATAAAAAATAATAATAATTAATAATAATAACAAATAACAATCATACCAAATAAATAATAAATAGTAATAATAAATAATAACAATAAATAATAACAATAAATAACAATTTTAAAAAAATAACATATAATAAATAACAATAATAATGTCACCGCTATACAGAACAGAATTTAAGTCTATCTTTCTCTCTTACCGTATTCCTTTCTTAGTCCTCCGCTCGCGTTCTCTGTGGAATCTGAAGAGATCAATGCAGAGGATGCAGAGGATGGTGAGGAGGATGGTGAGGATGCGGCTGCAGGTGGTTGTGCGTAGACATCTGGCGGGAAAACCATCGAGTGTAGGATGACGAGAAAGACGACGACCGAATGGGTAAACATGATGCTACCACTGCTGCAGATGCTGCTGCTGCTGCTGCTGCTGACGCTGAGGGCTTAGATTTAGAGGATGAGGAGGATGAGATGGGATCGGTGGTGGTGATGATGATGACCTCTGAAATAGAAACGAAAAACAATCTCTGATCAACAACCGACTCTCTGTCTCTGTTTCTCTCTGTCTGTCTCTGTTTCTCTCTGTCTGTCTCTGTTTCTCTCTGTCTGTCTCTGTTTCTCTCTGTCTGTCTCTGTTTCTCTCTGTCTGTCTCTGTTTCTCTCTGTCTGTCTCTGTTTCTCTCTGTCTGTCTCTGTTTCTCTCTGTCTGTCTCTGTTTCTCTCTGTCTGTCTCGCCTTGTACTCCAACAGCAGATGCTATTTCTGTTTTATGAATGATGTCCTGGTCTGTCTCTGTCTCTCTCTCTCTCTCTCTCTCTGTCTGTCCCCTCCCTGTCTGTCTGTCTTTTTCTATCTCTGTGTGTCTGTCTCTGTATCTCTCTCTCTTGTCCAATCCTGCAAGTTTGTCTCCATTGCCGTGTCTCTGTTTGTCTGTGTGTATGTGTCTCTGTCTGTGTGTCTCTGTCTCTTTTCTTTTCTGTCCGACTCTACAAGTCTATCTCTCTTGCTGTGAGTGTGTGTGTGCCAAGTCTAAACATAAGAAGCTTCTCATGAATATTCATCGCGACAACACCGCTTTGCTAAGAGTATAAGCACACACACACACACACACACACACACACACACACACACACACACACACACACACCAGCATGCACACTTCGTACAAAGCCTTTGATTAGCTCTGGTCCTTTTAGATGTGTTGCCGTTGTCCTTTTATTGTACTGCACTATCTGTCTGTCTATCTCTGTCTCTGTCTCACTGCATGCA